>JABXWE010027681.1:0-21321 GCA_014611495.1 Limonius californicus
CTAGTAAATCTTCTCTGGAGTAGAAGTGTTTACACTTCCCGTGGTTCGGAGCCCACGTTAAGCTGTAGGTCCTCTATGTCTGTGGCACTCTAAACGCGCAACACAGGCATAGGAGAGAAGATCGCTACGTCTCGTAAGAGACAAAGCACCCTAAGAAGAAGATAAAGAGAAGCAGGACAGTAAAATAAACTATATTGAGGACAGTTAGAGAAAAAAATGAAGATGGAGGTACGATTACTGTACTCGAGTAAACAGAAATAGAGAAAAGAATGAAAGCAAGGTAGAATTGAATTGTAAAATGGAGAAAGGGAAAGCAAGCTATGGACTGACAGATTAACAAGCAGGTAAGCAGAATGTAAAAGAATATAATTGGAGTTATTCCAGATAAGTGTAAGTGGGAAGGAAAGTGCCGCATAGGATGGAACTAGAAAACGGGATACAAAAGGGAAGCTACGAAGAGAAAATCAGAAAATAAGTAGGATGAACTAAAGATAGTTTAAACAAGGATGCGTTTACGTAGCTGATGGAGAGGGAAGAGTAGAAGCAAAGTAAGGCAGGCTTGAGTTAGAGAAAGAAAGTAAAGCGGCAGAAGATACTGACTGAGGGAGGAAGGAGGAGGAAGCCCAGAATAAAAGCATGAAATTTAGTACTAATATGAGGTGCGGTTGGATGGGATAGGGTAAAAATGGAAAAGGAAATTTATAGTCGGTCTCAAAGCCGTAACTAGCTTTCTTCGGGCCCTGGGCAAGAATTTATAGTTGGACCCCCCTAACACTATACGAGAATATTACGAATTAAATAAAATTTCTTACCTTTTTCCCTAAAACAATAGTTTTGAACCCCTGCTTCCTAATGATTTATCCGAATATTAATAAAACACGCACACAAAACACTTTAATTGTCATATTTAATTGTATATTTAAATGTCATACAAAAACAAACAGAAATTGATTTCTTTGCGAATACTGTTTTATAATCACCTGAAATGTGTAGAATCCGAATATGTAGTCAGATACAATCTCCAATTTTATGAACATATATTTAAAATTTATTTTGCAGTATTATATTCAATCGATATTATTTATTGACAGATTGGATAGTCCCTCTTGTGCGAGGTTGATCTTAAATGAGTTTTAATTAATTTTAATTTGCTAAAACTCCTCTCACACGAAACAGTAGAAACGGGAAGAGTAAGAAATATCTGTAGGACAACAACAATATTTTATATGACTCCACTAATTCAAAGCCGAATGAAAAATAATATTTTTGTAATCTGTTTTGATTTTTCTGAAAATAGTATATACATTTTTTTTATAACAGACCTTTCTGGGGCCCCCTTCGATCTGAGCCCTGTGCCTGTGCCCATGTTGCCCCTGCCTAGTTACAGCACTGGTCGGTCACTTTTTCAGAGGTTAGGGACGTGTTACGGGCCAAACGAGCTTTTCCGTCGACCCGTAACCGGATAGGTGGAAAAAGGTCTGCAGCTTAGCTCAGAGGGGTAGGGGGAGTTCACGGAAATCGCTTACGGGAGGAAATCTTCTTAGTTGTGTACAGGGTAAGTCAAAATTAGTGGGTGCCACCTTCCAAATCCAGCTGATTGTAGGTCCTCGTCGAAGGCCGAGAAGCCAGCAGCTTACGGGAATCGAACTGACCTTCATTGTGCCTCCCTTCTGTTTATAAAGCTTGCAAAATTCATGCAAACACAAATAGAGAACGCACCAGAATAAAAGAGATAGTAAATTTTAACACACATGCAATTAGCTATTAAAAGTGACACAATACAAAAAAAGGACAGCAAATTATCTCGTAGTTTAATAATACAAACTGTTGATGATGGTTTGAACGTTCAATTAACAAACCCGCCGTTACTGGCGCACGACATATTTATCTTCTTTAAAGAACTGCGCGGCCAGAGGCGTCGAGTTTACAAGCATGACACAATATAAAAGAAATTACTTTTTACAATCAGTAGGGCAAACAAAGACAATCGGCGACTGAAGGTCGCTTCTTGTTTAAAAAAAAAGGGTTAAATTACGTTGAATTTTGCAAGTTAGCGCGTAAACGGTTTCTTTTCACAACTCACAAAAAAACTGGTTCTTTACCTTAGGTTGCGATGAATAGGTTAGAGCGAGATAGGCACAATTTAGGGGCGCTTTTTAGATGCAGGAAAAAAGAAGGAAGACAACGTTCTTCGGGGCAGCGTTGGAACGAAATGTTGCTGTTACGGCCCTGGGTAGTAAATTGCTCTCAACGGGGTCAGTTAGCGTTGAGATAGAGACAGGACTCTTCGGACGATGGAAATAAAACGACAGCTTTCACCACCACACTTACACGGTTTTTCTTTTTAAATCACTGAAATCCGATATGAATCGAAAGGAGCAATTTTCCTTAATTGTCCAACACCAAGGCGAACACTCTGCTATTACTTATATATCCGACTTAAGTCGATTTTATTTGCCCTAAAGCAAAATGCGATACGGCAAAATTCGCAGTAGCAGATGCGCCGCTATAAAAAAAGAACCGATATTCGAAATTCCGTCCTTCTGTCCTAAGGGTCTAGCTTCGACTTTCGTTACGGCACCCGTACGGGCGACCGGAGCCATCAGAGATGTAAAATTGACTGAAGACCTAAACGCGCCTCAAACCTGCATTACCCCCAAAATATTGCAACATAATTCGAAATATGGTGAAAATGTTCTAGAATAATTCGGCACGTAAATTCTCAGAAGCGTTCAGGGTCGGGCTCGAACAAAGTAATATTCGGCAATTTAAGCCTACAAAGTGAACTGTCAACATAGCCCAATCTTTAAAAACAAAATAGCGAAACTGTATCTAACATAAAACTGCAATTAAAATAACGTTTTTAATTCCTATGTAGCGGCAATTGGATTGTGACCAATTCAAATGTAGCGGCAAATTTTAAATCAACATAACAGACGCAGGACCTCTGCAAAAATGGGAAACCGCGAATATTTCTATAGTCCTTCGAACCATTATACTAATGCCGTTGTCCATAGGTATATTTAAAGGAAAACTAACGAGGTTCGGCTGTAAATTTATATTTATATAAATAAATCCAAAATGAGTAAAAGAGACAGAAATCAGATTGAAGAAAAGGTTTGTTGATAGTCAAAGGGTGCATAAGAGTGTAGAGAAGAAGGAAGGGAAAACCTCAAAATGCCGAGGCGGAAAGAGATGAGTGAGAGAAGTGAGATAGTAAAAATAAGAAATACGGGAAAAAATATCAGGAGTAAACATGGGAGGGTAAGGGGACAATAGAACTCAAATAAGAAAATAAAGAAGGTCAAAGTCAAGGAAGCAACGTAAATGGAATGTAAAGGGACGCACGCAGACACTGTGAAGTAAATCGATCCTTCTATAATTTACGGTTGTTAAATATGTTTGCCCATTAACGTTGCTATGTGAATAAAGTTGGGAGATGCGTGAGAAGGTATTCAAACAAAGAAAGCTTAGACATTTGAGGATTTTCACAAGAAATTAGTATCAACAAATTTTATATATTATTCCCAACAGTAAATTACATAAACGTAAATGTATAACAAAGAACAGAAAATGTTACCCTCTTCGTTAAATACAAGATAGAAGCGTATCAAAATGAAGAAACCAATAAAAATGAGAGAAAAGGAGCTAATGGAGGTAATAAAGAGAGGAGAATTACGGACAGTCGAAAGATAGGAAGGACGCACAAAACATGTTAACGGACAAATAGAGGAATGTAAAGTACCTCTGTTAAGAGGCCCACCCAAACATAGGTTCACCTGGGCCTATATTTGGATTTTGTTTTCCGTATAGAAGTCTGTGGGCCTTTATTTGGGGACAAATAATAAGGCGCTTTCTCCTAACGTATATCGGCGCTCTGCGCATGATGCCAGATATCATCGGCCCGGATGTCATTACAATAGATGTGGAAATGGAAAATAAACAGGCTGGTAAACAAAAATCGTATACTATCCAGGAAAAACTATAGTTTGTGACACGTTTAAAAGCGTGGGAAAGTTAAAATTCGATATCGTTACAAACAGGCATTGACAGCAAAAATCTTCGCCGTTGATTGCAACAAGCTGGTTGAAGCAGGTTAAAAAACGTTAACACAAACGTCTTGAGGGCGTAGGAAGGAAGGCGTTTTATTTCGAAATTGAGAAAACACTTTGCATTTTTCGAAAAGGAACGAAATAACCACCGATCAGTTAGGTGTAACACATTGCGAAACTATATTTTCTCACCAGAATTTGACCTTAAAGTACTATAATGCTAGGGCCCTTTAGTAAGCCCTAACACCAAACATCTTCGAATGAAACTACTAATTTGGAGAGACTAATTTATTTGTGTGTATACAAAAACAGAGAAATATCGTAACTAAGTAAATAATAACAAAAACATACAAGCGACCTGATAAATGTAATGCACTAGCGCACTACATTTACCCCCCTCTCTCGCAAAAAAAGAAAAAAAAAAGCGCATGTAAAAGGGAAAACTTCCACAATCACGTGTTCGAAACAAAATTTTGACCCACATTATAGAGGCAATCAAAAATTTGGAACGATTGTGGTAGTTAAAAAACCCTTATGCGGAAAAAAATATTTTTTTAAAAGAAAATCCTTAAAATTAACAAAGTCATGTTGAACAATCAAAAACTTAAGACTAGTACAATAACGAAAATAATAATACAATAGATACTTAAACTATGTTACACAAAACAGGACAGGAAAACTGGAAGAATGGAGAAGTGCGTGCGGTCTGAAAACAGAAACAAGAAAATATGTATGCATAACAAAAAATTGCAAAAAATCAATGTTTCATTCATTCAAAAAAGGTGCACGTGTATGTGATGTCATGATTCGAGTAAAAGTAGATTCCTTTGTGGAAATTGCTCTTCCGCAGGAAGATCACAATAATCAGCAGAGGAAGAAGTAACGGAAGAAATAGGTAAAGAAGGGAAAGAGGTAAACTGCTGCACCCGGATCTGACTCAAGTTAAAATAACTTGTTCATTAGAACGACGAGGCAACAGCACTCCAGAAAAGAGAAAGAAGTGACGGAAGAAAGGTTGAGATCTTAAAATGTAATAGGAAAAAGTTGAAAGAATAGCATGTTAATATATCAGCTTTTGAAATAAGTAACAAGTTCTTATTTGGATGGCCCCAGAGACATCGGATTAGATCACGTAAAATAACTCATCATGGACAGTTGGATAATCGCGATCCAAAGGAAACGCAGGAACAAGTAAAGCAACACTTAGTTCAAGTAAATAACGCTGCAGCAGGAATGACAAGTGATAGTGTTTTTAATACGAATGAAACTCCATGTTACTTTGACATGGTAAGAGATTGCACTCTTCACTTTGTTGGGAGCAAAAATGTAGATGGTGCAGATACAGGGTTCAGAAAAAATCGATACACTGTCTGTTTGGTAATATCATTGGACGGACGCATGCTTCCACATATGATTATTTTTCGTGTCTTAAAGAAAATTTCCAAAGTAACCATCCCCAGTGGTAAAGCAGTTGTTGTCAAAATAATACAAGCTTAGGCACGTGTGTCGCAAAGCTCTGCCGAAGAAATAGACAATTTCTAGGAAGATATCGCTAAGGAATATGACTATACCCGAACGCATTATACAGTCCTGATAGGCGACCAAAAACTAAATAGATTTTATAATTACAGATAACAGAAAAATTATACAACACGTTGAAGTCTTAAATAAATTCTTCATCGGAAGTGACCATCGGTTGGTGAGAACTACAACAGCTATCAACGTCAAACGCGAAAGAGATATTCTTATCAAAAAGCAGGCTAAAGGTAAAAATTGGACAAAAGTTGAAAAATCGCAGGAATATAGAGGCATGATAGAAGAACGACTACTTTAGATAGATGACAGAAACAACATCGAAGAAACGAATGACATTATTAAAAATATTATTAGAAGCAACTCAGAAGTTTGCACTAAGCAAAACCTGCGTAATAGCCAGATTAGTGATCATACAAAATCTCTGATGAAACGACGCCGGGAAATGAACAACAAAAACTCAGAAAACTACAGAAAAATTAACAAAGAAATATCAAAGGATGTTAGGAAAGACCTTCGAGGATATAACACCACAAAAAGAAGTAATCGAGAAAACGAAAGTCTAAAGGTTTTGAGACGCCAAATAAATATAGGAACAAAAAGTTAGTCAAACTGAGAAATGAAAACGGAGAAATCATAACGAATAAACCTGAGATTTTGAAAATCACCGAGAACTTCTGTTTAAATTTATATAAAAATACAAACCCTGCAGAACCAGAAGACATACCGTATATTAGAAACCAAGGGTCGGAAGAATTACCTGTAATCAGTTTGGATTGAATTGCAGCAGCCACAAGAGAAATGCGTAATAACAAAGTCGCTGGCAACGACAGGATTGTTATAGAAGCAATTAAAGAAGGAGGATCAGCTGTTTTTAAAGCGCTACAGTCGCTATTTAATAAATGTCTTAGAACAAAGAACATCTACGCTATGGGATAATGCCATCATCACCCTCATACACAAAAAGGCCATATTACAAACCTGTCGAACTACAGACCTATTAGCCTGCTTCCACACATATACAAGTTATTTACAAAAATAACAGCGAAACGTAGGAGCGTAAAGATTGATTTATACTAGCCAAGAGAGCAGGCCATTTACTAGTAGTTAAATTATTAATAGAGAAATACATAGAATATAACAAACCCCTCATCCTGGTGTTCGTCGATTATGAAAAGGCGTCTGACTCGGTGTATCAACAAAAGCTTTTTATAGCCCTCTCGCAGTGTTGAATAGACTCCAGATACACAAATATATTGAAATACATATACCATCATGCAACTGCTTCTGTAAGATTATACGAAGACACAAATACATTTGAGGAGCATTCAGCCAAAACAAGACATGTCCATTTTTGTCGTAAATCGAGTAGCACATGTTTTCTCTCTAGAATTTCAAGCAGCATCCATTTATCAACTGAGAATCAAGCAAAACATATCATGTCCTATAGTAAATCGTGCCCAAAGAGCTCCAATTTAAGCAAAAGCAGACATGTCCATTGCATTTGAAACTACATTCTAAAATCGTTCAAAACCAGACATGTCCCATTATGAATTGCACACGAAAGCTTTAATTTTGAGCAAAATTGGACATGTCCCCTTGATGTAGATATAGTAGTAATATTCTATTTTATTACTGTGGATTGGAAATGTTAGCATTACTAATAATATTTGACAGTAGTATTTAAATAGTTCCGTTTGACGTATCGTATCAGTGAAGTGAGTAAAATTACGGTTTGTTCAACATGGAAACCGCTATTGTTGATATAAATTCAGGATCACGAAGGAATCAAACCACCATTCGTAAACGTGTCATTAGCAAACAAAAAAGGTTAGTGTTATTATTGAGTTATTGAGTACTGTTGCGATTGTGATCCTTTTTTAGATATGAGAGTAAAAACCTTGAATTTAAAAGACCATGTAATCACCATAATGAGACATTAAATTGCAACCTTATAAAACCACCTGATATTCAAAGTATACGGGAGAAGTTTTATGAGGTTCCCAATAAAATTGTTCAAGGCCAAAAACTGTGTCACTTTTTGGCAGTATGTACAACAAAACGCCAAAGATCCAGGTCCACTACTGCACAAGGCAAAGAAAAGAAGCGGAGCATTTTTGTTGCAAATCATCTTCGTTTGGGCAACAGTAGTAGAGGTACAAGAGTGATTCCAGTTTGCCAAAACTTTTTATTGGCTGTATTGGGAATATCTAAAAATCGAGTGAATGTAGTAGCGAAAGTGCTGCAGAATGGTGATGTATCACAGAAAAAAAGGGGAGGTGACCCTGTTTCTTGGAGGAGTGTAGAGAAGAAAAGGAAAGTAGTGGATTTTATAAACAAGTTGAAAGCTGTGGAAAGCCATTTCAATAGATTGAAGTCCAAGAGAGTATACCTACCTTGTGATTTAAATATTTAAAAATTAAGGTAAATGTTTAATGCGTCTGTAGAGAAAGAGTTCGAAGTTAGCCCTTCAATGTTCCAGCAAATTTTTGCTAACGCCTGCAACAGTAGGTTTTCATCACCAGACGTTTCTGGAACTTGTTTTCAGCTAAATAATCTTATACAAAGGGAAAAGCTTCCTGCAGAAAAACCGAAGTTAACTGTTCAATTAAAGATTCATAAGATAAGGACCAACGCTTTTTATCAGTTAACCAGAGAAGATCCTCCAAATTCTACTATATTTTGTTTGGATCTGCAGCAAGTGCACCCATTACCCAAAACTGCCATACAAAATGCATTTTATCTGCAACAACTCAGCTTTTACACTTTCTGCTGTGTGCCAATGGATTCCAGAACACCTACATTTTACACATGGATAGAGGTTGAAGCTGGCAGAGGATCAGAGCAAATCTCATCGGCTGTCATTGATCATCTGCGAAGCCAGAACTACACAGACATTCATACAGTCCGACTTTTTTGCGATGGTTGTGGAGGGCAAAATAAGAATGCCCACGTCATTCACACCCTTGCTTTTTGGCTTAAGCACGAATCACCAATTTCAGCACAATCTATTTCTGTTGTATTCCCAGTCCGTGGACATGGTTTCCTGCCAGCTGATAGAGTGTTTGGTAGGGCCGAATAGCTTCTGAAAAAGCAAAATATTATTTTGGAAAAAGAAGAATATAACACGATTTATTGTAAAGTGGGCGAGGTGAAATTATTAGGAATAGACTGGAAAATGTACAATGTGAAGAATATGGAAACGGTTTACAACAAAATTAATGGCATTCAAGAAATGAAGAGGATAATAATCAAAAAGTTCACAGCAAACAATAAAATTATTGTCAAGTACAGAAATACGCCCTATTACAAATTTGAAGACGATTTAATGCCATTTAAGTCTTTATTTAAAAAATAGAGCAGATGACTCTATCGCGCTTCAAGAAATGCCATTAGTTCACAAAATTTCAAATGAAAAAAATTAAATGTGGCTACAATATTAGTAAAGGAGTTTGGAGATAACTGGAAAGAACAGCAAGAATTAAAATTTTACAAACAGCTACTAGAGGTTCCAGAAACCGATAATGACGGAGATGTCGAAGAGGAAATTTGTGACTGCCTCGAAGATGACTGCGCCCTACTCATTTAGTTTTTGTTAACTGTTACATTTTATATCAAATTTCCAATAGAAAATTAAATTATACTAGAAAAATGTATTTATTAATTTTTTCGTTCGAGCAAAACCGGAAATGTCCAACCGTTTTTTCTTAATAACGCCCACAATTTCAAAACTGTTTCATTAATTTTTGGATATGTATATTGTAGTGACCATATCTAACGAATAAAGTGGTAAAAGTTATAAAAAAGATGTAATTTTTATCTGAAACGTTCCTCATTTACGATCGAAAAGGGAGTACGACAGGGAGATGTCATATCACCTAAATTATTTACGACGCTGTTGGAATATATGTACAAAAATATAGACTGGGAGCATCGTGGAATTAACATCAATGGGGAACTACTAAATCACCTACGTTTCGCTGATGACCTCGTCCGAATCACAGATCGAATAGATGAAGCGAATACAATGTTACAAGAGCTGAAAACAGCCTCCATTGAAGTTGGACTTGTCATTAATTACTCAAAAACAATAGTTATTTTTATAACAAGTGCCGAAAACAATTCATTACATACAAGTGCAGAATTTGAATTTGGAAATCTGCACGAGTATATGGAATTGTTTTCGGCACGTGATATAAACAACATTTTACCTACAACTGTTCACTGAAAAAATTATTATAATGTGATTAAAATTTATAAAAAATTGATACTATCCCGTCAAGTCGTCGTTTTACGACGTTGCTAAGCGCGTAGCGAAGGTTTGTTGATTGCTTCATTGTTTTTGAGCGCCATTAAAAAAACGCATTATTAATTCCGCGTGCCTGCGTATGTTCATTGTGCTGTGTTAAAAGTGAAATAAATTGAGAAATGAGTGACTCAGATAATAGTGATCACATTCCTCCAGAAATTTTAGAGGCGGCGAGTCAATCTGTGTCTGCTTTATTACCGACAAAATCAAGAGAACGATACGAGATAACACACAACAGTTTTAAATCTTGCTGTAATGAAAAAAAAAGATAAAGAAACCATCCGAGAATGTGATGCTGGCGTATTTTATGGAAAAATCAAAAGTTTATAAAGCTTCCAGCCTATGGAGTCATAATTCGATGTTAAAATCTACATTGAATATAAACGAAAATGTTAATATAGAAGAATACACAAAACTAATAGCTTTCCTAAAACGCAAAACTGATGGATGCAAAAGTAAGAAATCTAAGATATTAAAAGAGATCAATTTTACAAATTTTTGGTCGAAGCAAATAATTTTTTAAAATTTATTTTAGGTTGCTTTCATTATTGGAATTTCGGGAGCTTGCCGATGAATAGAACTAGTGAATTTGCTTATCGATCATATAGAGGACAAAGGAATATTTATAATTGTAAATATTCCCGACACGAAGACAAAAACCCATAGACAATTTACAGTGACCTCTGTTTCTTTAAATGGTATTAATTTTCTGGATATATATCGCAAATACTTGTCTCTCAGACCTAAAGATATTGGACATGGTCGTTTCTTTTTGAGGTAAGATGTGGGAAATGTACTGTACAACCTGTTGGCAGAAACACCATGGGCAAAATTCCTGAGAAAATTGCAGAATATTTAAAATTACCAAATCCAAGACGCTACACAGGCCACAGTTTTAAAAGGTCTTCTGCAACATTATTGGCACACTGGAGCAGACATAATCAACCTGAAACGCCACGGTGGTTGAAAATCAACGACTGTGGCAGAAGGATACATTGAAGATTCGATAGAACAGAAGACCAACATTGCCAATAAAATTCTTGGAAGTGAAAATCAGCCTTGTACTACTGGAATAATATTTTCGAATGATAACAATTATTGTGCCACTAAGAATGTTGAAACAGAGGAAGTTAACGTTAACACGGTATCTAATAAGAAAATTTTGAGTTCGAGTTGTTTTAATTTGATATTTCTGTAAACAAAAAACACATGTGAAACCTCGAAAGCACAAGTGAATTAAACGTCTCCTTCCCAACCGTTGTCAAGGCTATTTTAGTTACGTAATAATAATAAAATCAAACAGTTGTAGGTAAAATATATGACAAACTTAGTTCTCAGTGACAGTATTTCGGCAGGCGATGTGAAAATCGAACAAGCAATTCATATAAACATTTAGGGCATGAGTTAACCATCGGTAGAGAAAATCAAACCCATGAGTTGCAGAGGAGAATAAACCAAACATGGGCGGCCTACAGAAACACAAAGAACATCTTCAAGTCAGATATCCCTATATGCTTAAAAAGAAGAGTTTTTAATCAGCGAATACTGCCAGTTCTGACTATGGCGCCGAAACGATTAAGCTAACTAATAGACCATCAAGAAAATTCGAGTAGCCCAAACAGCAATGAAACGATCGATGCTGGGGATATCACTAAGAGACAGAGTACCTAACGCCACTATTAGACAACAAACACAAGCCTGTAATACAATCCAGTCAAAATCAATTCAAAGAGCATTTGAATGTTGCGGCATTGCTGCAAATGGACAAGAAGTAGCGACCAATACATTAAAACAAAAATTGCGAATTATCTTTGAAAACAATCACGGACTTGAAATTAAATCTGATGATCTGGCTGTGATGGTAGTGATGAAGCATTAATGGAATTGGATGAAGACGAAACCTACAATTCTTCCACTACTAACTCGGATTGCTCTGATACAACAGGTTCTGAATGAAAATTACTAATATAAATAATTTTATTCAAATCCGGCACTAAAGAGTTAAAAATGCGGCATTAAAATCACAAAATGCGGCATTAAAAGCACCCATTATTCAAATCCGGCACTAAAGAGTTAAACCTAACCTAACAATTATGAAGTTTGTTTTAAATATGCCGAATTCAAATAATATTTCTCTAATATATTGTGATGGATTTTAACAAGCTAGTTTGCTCGATGTCAATTTATCTATTTTCAAAGGATACTCGTGCATAATATCTTGTCATGGAAGTCGGTTTTCTTTTTGATTCATAATTAAGGGCAGACCTTAATTCAGTTAATTACTTGTCTGGGTTGAAAACTCTGCGAAAACTCGTTAATTGTGAAAACCTAGAACAAAAAGAATTTTTGTTAATATCTAACTATTAAGAAGATTTTATGATAAGATACATTCACAGGAACATGACATAGATTACCTAGAACTCAATTAATAGCTCAGCTCAAATATATATGGACCTCGTAAGAAGATGCAGCAAGATCGGAGAAGTTTTTAGAGGGGTGTATCTTGAATTTTGTGTGGAACCTAGGGATGTTTTGGAGGCCATTTTAGAACGTGTTTTAAGTGTCTGTGTGGTCGGGGGCAGTTTGAAAAGTGGCGCTGTAAAATTATAAACATTAATAAATTAATTATTTAAAACGTCAACATTTTAAATTGTAATTATTTTTAAATCCACGTGTCATTTGGTTTATTTTAACGCAATTTTAGCATGTTTGATATTTTAAATTTTGTTGGTTGCTAGGTTGAATTGTTTATTAAAAAATTTGGTGTTTAAAAAAAACTGTTGAAGTTTACGTGAATTAACGCATTTTTATATTTATATAAAAGTTATAAATTAATTGTTCTGTTGAGATTAATAAACATACGCAGAAGTTTTGAAGCGTGTTTATTTTATTAAGAAAATATGGTTTGGTAAACTTGCCAAGATTTGACTGTGGGACGTCGCTGTAACGAATCCTGAATTTGCTGCAGGATCGACACTTCATCTGCGTAGATAGTGACACCAGTAAGAAAGATAGCTACAAAAGGTATTTCAATAAACTTACCTATTTAAAGATTCAGCTGAGCTTTCGGATTCTTGTGGAGGCCACCACCAGATTGTTCTTTTGTACCTGTGTAATTTTGAATTCGAGTTGTAGAACGACACTCATAGGTTTTAACGAGGTGCTGCTCACGTGTTCAGCGGGCTTGAATTTAGCTGTGTATTAAGGCCATTTCTCGTATTTGCCTATTTGGTAGCATTTTTACAGAACGTTATAGAACCGACTAACTGTGACGTAGATGTCTTCATGCTCGAGCTATACCGTGGTAGATTAAATTTAATTTCTTTTTGGAGGCAAGTTTAAAAAATTTGTCACCTGGCGCCCAAATTACGAATCTGTAGCAAAGTTATAAATCTACAATAGTTAAAATACGATTGCAAGTTGTAGAGGTATAATACTTTAAAATTTAATTTATTAGAAGAAGAAGCTTGATATTTTAATTTTCTCTTAAGCTGCCCCGATCGAGTAGATTATATCAATATATTGCATAAATTTTAAGAAGTAATAAATTATGTAAGTTAATTAGAAATAAATCTTTGGATGAATTAATTATTGATGTATTTTATGTGTGCACCTAAGCTAAAAATTAAATATTTTTTTCAATTTTTTTGCCGGATTTGAATAAAATTTAATATGCACCTCGCCAGTAAAGCACTTTTTTATCACTCATGTAGTTATTTGCCTAGGCGAAGCGCAGGCAAATAACATCCACATTCGCGATAAAAAAGTTTGGCTTTACTGCCTTGGTACATAAATAACTATTCTTCTTGCAATTATTATTTGTCTTATATATTTATAATTGTTTAAGATAATAAAAATAATTTTTAATTTTATACTGTTCTATTATTGCAATATTTAAAATAAAAATAATCTTTCAATAATCAAATAAATATTATTTCAAAATAAATCTGTGCCCGTTAAGAAGGCCATGTGCTTCTATTTAGGGACAACATGAGAACCTTAAACTGCAAAAACCAAATACAAGCCCTTCTTAACGGAAAAACCCGCTACGAATGGTGGGGGAGAATTAAACCAACCTAAGGGAAGACAGGCAGAAGGCAGCCAGAAGTGAAGGAAACAGAGAAGAACGAAGGTGAAACGGATAAAAAATGTTTCATAAACTCCGCGGAAACTTAAATTTTCAACATTTTATGGTGTTAAACGTGATGAACCGTATTATAAATGGTTTAAACCACAATTCAGAGGTAGAAGAAAGTATCCAGTCAAGAAAACAATAAAATTTGGAAACAGTTTCTTCTTAGAAGTGGCAAAATATTATCACATTGATACACGTATAGGATGTGATTAAGAATTTTGTACAAATAAACTTTTGACCTTCATGTTAATCATAATGCCATTAGATTAGATACTTGTAAAGTAGAAGAAGGAAAGAATGAATTAATGTCAGGTAGGATGAAAAAAGTTTTGTAGTAGGAAGTGACGTGAGCTTAAAAGGAAGGACAAAGGGAAACTGATGTTATGACCGGTAAAGAAGGGTATGATTTCGTGATGTAGCACTTTATTTTTCCTACGTTTTCACTTTTAACAATAAATATATTTCTTTTTTATGTCTATTAATTATAATTATAACGAATGCATTCATTATTCAAACGTTGTTTATTTATATTTTCATTCGTACATAACTCAAGGCTGTCGTAATTACAGGTTGTAACTCTCACAAAACATTGTACCGACACAGAAGAAAAATATATGTACAAGTAAATAAATTTCGAATAAAACTTTGCGTTAAATATTTCAATTAAACTATGATAAAGAAAAGTATTTTTGATATAGCTATCACCGTTCTACTACTTTCTTAAAGCTTCTACAAGCCATGAAGTAACTCTTTTAAGAAAACAATTCGTTTAGTCTGCTGCCAACCGAAATCCGCAGGAAACTTTTTTAAATTCAGCGCTTTTTAAAGATTTAACGAATACGTATAATATATTTTAATACACAAATTTTGAAAAATAAATAGTGTCTGCGCATTTCGTTCATCCCAATATTAGGAATTTAAATGATTGCAAACTTTTCAAAAACACCTTGTATAGTAAAACTAATTGTGTAAGAAACTGTGCCGAAAAGTAAACCGATAAAATATCAAAACATTGTTATTAAAATAAATACACAGGATGCGGCAAAAATACTTCCAAACTTCTACAATTACTCCGTTTTTAATTACAAGTGCGAAAGTGTTTTAAATGAAATTAGGGCCGCATTATTTAAATGGGGTAAACGAACCCCTTCGCCCGAAAATTCGCGCCACAGGAAGCACTTCCGGGCGCAATTTTTAGGCAGGATTCACGTGTAGGAGTGGGCTCTATTACGTGCTAAAATATCTGGCCACCTCACTATAATAAAAGCACATATTCATAAGCACAAATTACCTATAATGATAAAAATCCATATTTAGAGGTGGCTTGGGCATGCGCAATGCCGGCGTCTGCACGTTGGCGTTGGAGGGAGGACTTGCAGTCTCTGGTTCTGTTTTGCCTTTGCCTTCGCTATCAGTACCGGTTTCGAGTCGTCGTACGGTGGCAGCTCGACGTGTGTGTCGTGTTTTGTGTTGTGTTTTTGTTTATCCAGCTCCTGCCTGCCAAAACACGCCGACTGGTACTTCCAAAGGTAAGGAACAGTTCCAGGTTTGCCTTGGAACAACTCCCTGTGCCACGACCATTCACATTTTTTCGGAAAATGCCCCAAAAGTTCTTGTTTACGTTCGGAGAACTTGTTTCAGTTGCTGGTCGAAGGCCGCGGTGTGAATTTACGTTATTCGAGCAATTTGGGACATGTTTCCTCCTTTTGGCTTTTCTGCCCACCGAAAAACTTTTTTCCGCAACCCGAAAGTGCTACCAAGAACTGTTCACTAATGTTGTGGCATTTTACTGTTATCAGCCGTTATCACGTTTGTCGGTACAGTTGGTTAGTTGTTATGTAAACCGAGAAAGTATGCATACTATTTCCAGGCATTTCCCTTTTTTTTAATTAATTTCCAATTAAATCAGTAGTTCTGGCGATCTGGTGGTTATGTTATTGTGGTAATTATTAAGAACACGTTGTTAGTGCATAACAGAAGACCAAACCAGACTTAAAAGCTTCTGAATAAAAAATGTTGCCGAAGAAAATTGAAGTGGGTGGTCGCTGTTAAAACCGAAACGTGGTTGCGCAGACACATGTCTCGTGCGTGATCCTACGCGTTTCCGCTGAATGAGCCCAAAGTTTCATTTTTACGCACTTCCTGTGAGATTTATGCTTCCGGTTGATCTGAGATGACATTATATTATAATTGATGGTTTTAAATCTCCTATGATTGTGTAAACAAAGCCATTATATTTTTATGGTGATTTGCTGGATTCAAAACATGCATAAACTCCTCAAATTTATTCTTTTGGGAGGTCGTCAAGTCGATAACTGGCTTGATTTAGATATGAGTCGAGATATTTCAAACTTCTTCCGATGGAAATTAAATTATGCAGCAGTAAACAGTTTCAACCACTTCAATTTGCTCAGAATACATACACCAAATGATGGATTGTTGCGGCATATTGGCGAATACAAATATTTTTTATATTTAAGTGTAGCACCCTGTATATTTTAGCGTTCTTTGACTGGGGTACAAACACTGCATTGAATGATATTCAACGGTCAATTAATATTTTAGATCGACTCAGAAAATTTCATGGTTCGTCTGCTGATAATTAAAATTTCTATTAATCAGAACCAAATATTTGTTTGCACACAATTTAATTTAATTAAAATAAATACAAACATAATATGATTCCTTGGTTCAGTACAAGTTTTCTTATTTTTATTGCAACATCTTATATTTGTCTGTTTCTGATTGAGAATCAAAAACAAAATATACTTAATTTAAATTTGTTTCTTTTAGAAACACTTCGTTTAATGTAACGCTCTGTATATTTTCTTGCGAACATTCTGTGTTAAACTGTAGTAAACATTCATTTTCCTTTATTATTTCGTATTTGTTAGGAATGTAGAAACCACCCTAATATATGTTCATAGAAACTTAAAGTTATCTGCGTAGAATGAGCCAAACGTTAATTTACGCTCATTAAACATTTTTGTTGTTGTTCACATCTCCCTCTATATTTAACAGGGAAAGAAATTTACGTATAGCTCTACCAAACAATAAATTTGCATTAGTTTGTATTAGTTAGAATATGTAAACACGCCAAGTATATTTTTATGTTTTAAACTCGTTAATGTTGAATGGATCACTCGGTATATGTTGTTATTGTTTGGCTGGGAATTAAGGTATGTGTAGGATGCCGGCAAAGTTTCCAGTTTGTACAGAATACATTAGAGGAAAATATATTTCAATAGCAATCTACGAGGAGTATTTTTTAAATAACGTCCGTTTTTTAATAAGAAAAATACTGTAAATATCATTAAAATATATTTTTTCCATATTCCACATACTTTTATCTATTTTTCTACATAATTTCCGTTTTTGATCAAACATTTGTCATACCGCTCAACAAGTTTTTGAATTCCGACGTCAAAGAAATCTGCCGCCTGTGAAGAAACCCAATCCATGACTGCAGTTTTCACTTCTTCGTCGTCGTTGAACCGTTGACTACCAAGGAACTCCTTTAAGTACCGAAACAAGTGAAAATCACTGGGTGCAAGGTCTGGACTGTAAGGTGGATGATCCAGTTGCCCCCATCCGAAAGACCTGATTAGACCTTGTGTTTGTGCAGAAACATGTGGCTTTGCATTGTCATGGAGCAACATCACACCGGAAGACAGTAGGACACGCCGCTTGTTTTGTATGGCACGCCGGAGTTTTCTCAAGGTCACACAATACACATCAGAATTGATTGTTGTGCCTCTCGGCATAAAATCACTAACAAAATCCCTTTCCTGTCCAAAGGACAGTTGCCATTATCTATCGTGCTGAAATTGTCTGGTTGGCGATGATGTGTGTCGTCATTCCATTGACTGTTGCTTGGACTCCGGAGTCATGTGAGACACCCAAGTCTCGTCTCCTGTAACGATGTGGTCCAACAATTCATCTCCTTCCTGATTCGAATTACAGATCGTCTCTCACAGTCGGCGAGCGACTCAATTTTGTTAAACATTATAAACATAATACCGGTTAGAGACGAACATATTTATACATTAAGTTTCGCAGACGACCAAGTGGTGATAGCACAAGATGGGGAAGATCTGAGTTACTTGGTGCGAAAACTCAAAGAAGAGTATACCAAAGTCGGATTAGAAATGAACTTTGGGAAAACAGAATACCTAGCGACAGTAGAATAAAATATAAAAGATCCAGAAATAGAAGAAAACTTAGAAATTAAAGGAACAGGCAAATTTTAGTACTTGGGGTTTACAGTGACAAAAGAGGCAATAACAGAGGAAGAAATTAAAAGCAGACTGGCTCTAACTAGAACATGTATAAGGCAACTTAACTCAATCTTATGGGACAGAGATATAACTAAGAACACCAAATGTCGGATATACAGTACAATGGTACAGAGTATAATGACCTACGGGGCAGAAGTATGGGGTACCAATAAGAAAAACAAGGGAAAGATATCAGCAACGGAATGAAGTTTTGGAGGAGATGTTGCAGGCTAATCAGAATGGATAGAGTATCGAACGAGGAGATACGAAGAAGAATGGGAAGGGAAAAAGATGCCAAAACATCTATAGAAGAAAAACGGTTGTTATGGTACGGACACGTTAGAAGAACATAGATGAATAAAAAAGATGACAGAATGGGATCCTACGGGAAGACGAAAAAGAGGAACGCCAAGGAGATCATGGCGCAACGAAGTCGACGAAGCAATGGAAAATCGAGGGCTTCAAGAGGGGGAATGGAACAACAGAGAAGAGTGGAGAGGAAGGTTGAGAGAAGGAAGACAGTGACAACTGTACAAATCCTTTATATATATATATATATATATATATAAACTTCTACAGCTCAGTTCTCAGAAAGACGATACGGCTGCAAATGGCGTCTAAACGCGCGCAAAGCATGCTGGGAGCAGACGCGCAAGCGCACTGTGGCGATCGCGCGTCATTCTCACTCTTATTCACAAACGGACCTCATTTAAAAAATACCCCTCGTTATAAAATGTACAGAGTGATTCGTCGTAAGTCGGTAAAGTAGACGTTCATGATTCTTTTTAATTAAAGTTAATTGGTTGCTAGGATTACGATAATGGTCAAAGTTGTAGTATTTAAGATATCATGGCCGACGAAATGAAAAGCTTTACCAAATAGAGTCTACATAATCTCAATAGATAAATTATACTTCCATTAAGATTAATAAAGAGCTGTTTGATCCAGGTCGTCTTTTCGCAATTTTGGAGTTTTCTCATTTATAAATTTTTAGTTTTGCTCCATATAAATCTGTCATGAACTTTTTGTGTACAAAGTTGGTTTTATACTTTATAAATGACCAAAAGTGTTTTGTTTTAAACGTAACGCCGTCTGTATTTTTACATTTCCTTTTTGGGTATAAAATTCTGCGGCCAACTGTGTGCAACATTCAATAACGTAATTATGAAATTAATTCGTTTCTAGTTTGAAATTGATAAATTATCTTTAAACAATAGAGAATAAAATGAATTATAATGTTGTATATTTTTGGTTTCATTATCATCATCTGACATGGAGCTGACTCGAGGGTACAAGAACTCCCTCAGAATCCCAAAACACTGTTGCCATTATTTTTCCGACCGATGAAATTACACGGAGCTATCGTGGGGGCGGGGAACCACATGCCGCCATTGCATACTTTGTCGTTTTGACTTTGGAACAAAGCGATGAACCTAGGTTTCACTTGCAGTTACAAATCTTTCCAACAATTCATCCAAATCCATGCCCATTAATCTCAAATTTCTCGCGGAAGTGAGAAACCTGGCCCGCTTTTTATTAGGTGGCAACATTTTCGGAATCCATCGTGCGCAGACTTTTTTCAGGCCCAATTTCTCGTGCAAAATTTTCTCAACGCTTCCAACGGAAAAGCCACATGTCTCAGCAATATATTTGACAGTAATTCTTCTATCACTCAGTACTATATCATGGACCAAATCAATATTTGTGAGTGACAACAGTTTTTGGTGGTCCAGCACCTGGTGCACGTTGACAAGACTTCCTTCCTAATTTGAAATTCCGACACCGATTTTTAATTACTCAACATGGAGTTTTAGTAAAGGCCGAACCCAACAACAATGCATAGAATCGCTTCGTTTAACTTTTGGTAGTGAAACACCATCAGAAAAGACTGTTTACAATTGCTTTGCAGAATATCGTCGTGGTCGTGCGTCCGTCAGTGATGAATTTCGCGAAGGTCTACCAAAATCGGTTTTTATTCAAAAAAACATAGATACTGTGCGCAAGATGATTGAAGAAGATTGGCATGTGACTTACAGTGAGATAGAGGCATTCTGAGGCATATCGAAGACTGCAGTACATTCGATTTTGCACGAACATTTAGCTGCGAAAAAGATCTGTTGTCGATGGATTCCGCATAAATTTGACCGCAGCTCAAAAAAAGGCTCGTGTTAATTGATGTAAGGAAATGCTCAAACAATTCGAACGAGGAACTGCAAAACCTGCATACAACATCGTAACAGGTGACGAAACTTGGATGTATTCGTATGAACCGGAAACTAAGCAAGATTCTACTGTTTGGGTGTTCCAAGATGAACCGAATCCTACAAAAGTTGTTCGTTCACGAAGCGCTTCCAAGAAAATGATGGTTTGTTTCTTCGGTTGTACTGGACATGTGGCAACCATTCCTTTAGAGCAGCGATGAGCAACCATTTTTTACAACGGGCCAACTACAAATTTAAAAATGTTGTGCGGGCCGCATATAAGAAACGTATCAAAATATGAACACTAGATGATAAACACAAATTATCTCGTTATTAACAAAATAAACAAAATAGCAACTCTATAAAAAAAAACACAAATAAGACATATAATAGAAATAGTATTAACAAAATTCAAAAAGCAATTATTATGGGAAAAAATCTTAAACAAATTTTAACGAGAAGTTTGTCATTGATTCTTTGCAACCAATTGGTCTATACAGGGTGTATCAGAAATAGGTAGAAATATTAAATCCGATGGTAGATTACATTATATGCAAATTAGAAAAAACATGTCTTTGGCAGTGAGACCCTTAAGTTATGAGAAAATAATAATTTAAGATTTGACCCAAACTTATTTGAGTACCGCAGGATAATAACAAAAATTTGAGTTCAAAGACATGTTATGCAAAAGAGAGTAAGATAGAAGTGCAAAAAAATTCTTATCGCCTGCCACAAACCAAATACTATTAGGTAGGTCAGTAATTTCTATTCAGTCTGTTGTTGATGCTGACAAGCAGTGTTTCTACCAAAATGG
>JABXWE010027682.1:0-14657 GCA_014611495.1 Limonius californicus
GGCAGGCAGGGCCTACGAACAAATATGGCTCAAACTTCTAGAGCAAATGCTTGTACAGTCAGACAAGCTACAGGTCGGTCCTTACCTGATAATGCTGGGCGTAGTTCCCAAATGACGACGCGGTCTAAGCCGAAAGTAAATTGTAATATATTGAAAAGGCCAACACAACACCCTTGCCGAACATCTTTCATTAGTCTTCTCACCGCTCCGCAGTAAATGTCGAGCTATAGATAAGGAATTCATCAATAACCACCTTGAAGCTTCCGTTCCAAATTTAGAAAGAGGTGGTATTTAAAGTGGTAAAACAATTACATTCGAAAAAACATCGGGTTTTGATTTAATATCTCGTAGTTTTCAAAGAACTACCTGACATTGGCATTAAATTCGCTACCATGATTTTTAACGCTTTGGCTATTTCCCCTTAGTGTCGAAAATAGCCGAGATCATACCAATATCAAAACCAGGTAAAGATGAGACACGCGCTACTTCTTATCGACTCATCAGAGCACTGTCAGTTCTGTTGACAATTTTTGAAACCCTCCTTCTACAAGGAGTTAGGCCTATAATGGACAAAAAATGAGCTAATTCCTAAACATTACATTGACTTTAGAATGTATCACACAACCATTCAACAAGTCCATCGTGTAATTACAAAAATTAACTAAAATATGCTGCTCTGGTGCATATCTGGACATTTCACAGGCTTTCGATAAGGTGTGGGACACTGGACTCCTCTACAAAATAAAATTACACCTGCCATACTATCTAATCTTAAGATTGTATTTCATAAACATTTTACCGTAATATATCAGGAGGCTTAAACCACACTTCGCTCCATAAATTCTGGAGTGCCACAAGGGAGCGTCCTCGGGCCCTTTCTATACCTTATCTACACCGTCGACCTGCCTACTACAATACACACCGTCTTGGATACATTCACTCATGACACAGCTGTAACAGCTTCTCACACCCAAGCGGAAGCAGCTTCCAGAAGACTCCAAATTCACTTACACAAAGAGAAGTAGTTGAAATTATGGAGCATAAAAGTTAATGAACTAAAATCCATCCACGTTACCATCACGGTTAACAGAAATAGTTCTACAGCTGTCGCCCTCCACAATAATCAGAACAAGCGAAATACCCAGGAATTCTTTTTTACAGAAGGTTAACTTGGCAACCTCACATACAAGCTAAACGAACGCAACTGGAAATTAAATATCACCAATTGTACTAGATGGTGGGCCCGAAATATCATCTATCGCCCGAAAACAAAGTCCTGTTGCACAAATCCGTTATAACACCCATATGGACATATGGTCTACAGTTGTGAGGTGCCGCAAGCGCCACTAACATCTCCAAAATATACAATTTTCAATCAAAGGTAGTTATGTTCCTTTGATTTTGTGCCACTCTGTCTGGATTAGAGTCATACTCTAATTGCCGCTTCATAGGCATTAAAATTCTATTTTAATTGCCGTTCTTATCTCGATTGCGGTTTTCGTTATTTTTCTTTTAAGATTGAGTTATGAGGGCCCAATTCCGCAAAGCTTTGAAGTTTCCTTTGTAGGCTAGATTTGCCGATTAATGTTTTGTCTGCACCTGACCCTGGACGCTTTCTGCGAATTTTCAGATCTTTCCAGAACTATTTCATCACATTTCGTAATATGGTGCAATCTTCTTGGGGAATCCAGGTTCGGGTTGCGTTTATCTCTTCAGTCAGTCAGCCTTCCACCTTCGCTAGACTTCGGTCTACCAATTCCATCTACGGGACCCGTTAAAAATTCAAGTACTGCAGGGGCGGCTTTTGTTTTCGATGGATATCCATCGCGTGTAGTTTCGTATCGCTGTTATCAACGTGTTGGTGCGTAACCATGCTTAACCTGCTGTTGTGTGTGAATGTTTTTGTTTATGGTTTTGTTACTCCTCCAATGCGACTGTAATTCGAGGAGTGCCATTAATTTGATCCCCAATGGCAAATGGAGACAGGGACCCAGTACCGACCACCCAGGAAATTAGAAAAATTTCCGACCCTGGGGAGATTCGAACCGGGAAGCGTCTGGACTATTACATCTCAAGCTTGGCTCTATAGCACTAAGCGATCCCCGCCCTTAGTTCAATATTACAAATAATTAATTTGAGCGCTCAAGAGGAGGGACTCGCCGGCGCTGGCGTACGTTATTTAAATTGCCCAAACGACTACGTGGCCAGTGGCGTCGGAGCTTACACGAATAACACAATATATATAATTACTCTTTACATTTATTAATACAAAAAAGGACAATTGGTGACTGAAGGTCGTTTCTTGTTACATAAAAAAAAGGGTTCAGTCACTTAGAATTTTGCAAGTTAACGCGTAAATTGTTTCTTTTTCACAACACAAACTGGTTACTTTACCTTGAATTTCGATGAATGGAATCGAGAGGAGGCAGGCACAATTCTAGGGTATTTTCAATCCGGGAACAAGGTAGATGTTCTTTGGAAGAATTGCGAGACGAAATATTTGCTGCACAACCCTCGTAGTTTGTCACAGCAACGGCACAGGTACAGGAACAACGAATTGGTTTGATACTAATACGCCAAAGGCGATCGGCAAATTCTCAATAAATTGCCTTTCCAGGGATAAATATTCCAACGTGTTTTCTCTTAAATCCGACATTTGTCGATATTCTATTCACTCCACGGTGAAACAGCGATAGGAAAATACACGCGATGGATACCCATCGAAAACATAAGCCGCCTCTGCAGTACTTGATTCTTAACGGCCCCCGTAGATGGAATTGGTAGACCAGTGTCTAGCGAAGGTGGAAGGCTGACTGACTGCCTAACTCAACGCAACGCGAATCTGGATTCCTCAAAAATATTGCACCACATTAGGAAATGTGATGAAATAATTCTGGAAAGATCTGAAACGTAAATTCGCAGATAGTGTCCAGGGTCAGGGGCAGACAAAACATTAATTAGCAAATCTAGCCTACAAAGGGAAACGTCAAGGCTTTGCGGAATTGGCCCCTAATAACTCAATCTTAAAAGAAAAATAACGAAAACTGCAATCGACAAAAGAACGGCAATTAAAATAGAATTTTAATTCCTATGAAGCGGCAATTAGAGTATGACCATAATCCAGACAGACTGGCACAAAATCAAATGAATATAACAAGGTACTTAAGTCATCCATCAACGTCCCAAGGTACTATCCAAACATAGTGATACACCGACAGACGAAACCACCTACATTATAAGATGAAATCTAGCACTAACTACCACGCACGGTTTCGCGATTATCCCAATACCTGTGCTGTGGACTTACTTTCCGCTCCAAGAATCAAGCAATTCAAACGATGTGATCCGCTGGACCTACCAGGTAAGATTTTATCTTGCATTATTTTATTTCCATGTAAATAAATTACTATATACATACTTATGTGAAAATATCTATTTGAGGAAGTCACTAGACGAACTCCACTATGTCAGAACTTAAGTTATATACAGTATTACTAAATATCTGTAGATAGATTGTAATAATTCATGGACTCAAACAAAATTAGACTATAATTAAGTATTAGCGTCAGCATGATCCAGTCGCTCTAAATAACTGGGTACCTGCGTTCGAATGAGTAAGGCGGTTGTCTACTGCATGATGCCTACCACATCACCACGTGTCATGAATTTGGCACGCGACGATCGAATGCGAAAGCAAGGTTACGGGAGCTGTAACCTTCCACCTTGCAAGCCAAACTCCTCCGTGCGTTGTATAGCCTCACCATTATTATAATTAGTTGTTATAATTATTTAAAGAATGCAAAGCGAGTAAACACTTTCTTAAAATTTGCTCTGCGCATTTAACAGAAGAAAGTCAAGTTTTTATTCCGTTCGACGCATACGTTTCTCCTGTGACATTTTAATACTGTATTTATTTGGTTAAACGTAGTCTACTGCAAAAAATAACGTGCTGTAATAGTTGTGACGTACGGTGGAATAACATTTCTATTTGAAAAATATTGAATGTATTATTGCCTATTGTACTGAACTCGTACCACAGACAGCTTCGTATCACTACTGAAATAAAAGAGATACGTAAATGTACGTTTCCAAGAGAACTAACATTACAGCGACTTTTTGTTGAATTATATTTGTAAGTTCTGCTTATACTGTGCAGGAAATTGTTATTTTGTGCACTGTACTAAATGCGCACATGCACTGTTTAAAATGCACATATAGAAGTAAAGTAAACACATCTGCATTACATGCTCCACTAATATTTATCTACAAATAAAATACATATGTTTCAAAATTTTCCATGATACAAAATTATCATTCAGCGATTGCCATATAAAGATTGCAATTTATAAACCATGGAGGTTTTTAAACACGTACGATGGTATATTAAAGAATAGTTTTTAAAGGAATTACAAGATCATAAGTTAAAGTCTTTATTTTACTTTACAAAAACTCCAAACAATGAGTTTAGTTTACAAGTCCATACGAATTGCGTTGGCTTGGAAGCGATGTTAAACAAAACAGTAGCGAATTAACGAGATTCCTTTAATTGATTTGCTAATAATGAGGGAAAACTTTGTTATCACAGCGAAATTAGTTACTTTTTCATTTGGTCCATTCCGTGACAGCCGGCAACATAGTGGGTTTGCTGGCCCAAGATAACGATTATTAAATAATAACACAATGTTAGCTGAAGCAGTGGAAGAATCCAATAAGCATTACCCTAGGAGTTTTATCTCAATAAAGTAAAAAAGGGTTTCATTTCTGCGTCCTGCAAGAAATCCTACTTCTACTCGCAGCAATTCACATCTAAAATTACAAAAACTTTAAGGTGAGAACTTCCTCCACAGGAAAATTATCATTTTAGTTGGCAAGCTTGTAATTCGCATACAAATTGTAAACTTGTGTGTTAACGGAGTAAAAATTTCATGCAACAAAGGAACTCCACAGCCAAAACATGGGCTCCTACGCAGCTAATTAGACCTTGACACTTAAAGGGTAAAATTTTAGTACTCAGCCTACAAATATTCCTTAATTAGGACCCACCAGCCTTGTATAAATCAGCTGCAACTATCTTAGGGCAACGTACACGGAAGCAAATTACCGGCAATTCCGCACTATACCGGAACTTATTTGAGGAAGCAACTGGGTGTTGCTGTAGAATTTTCCGTTTCGCGTTCTACTCGCAGTATTATATAAAAGTCTGCTTTTGTCCTCATCTGCGTTGTTACTTGCAGATAAAATTAAAAGTAATGACCTGTACACAATGATTTCCCCCGTGTCATATTACGTTTCATCCACCCCTTTAGGAGTCAACAAGACGGGCACAGGATATTACATTACGTGAGGAAATTTGCAAAATATTTTAATTTTCCCGTCTACCTGCACCTTCATGAGCCACGTGTATTGTACATTTTTTAAATCTTACCTTAGCTCCTGCGAATGGGTTTCTTACTCCGTTGGTTATATTCTTTGCAAGTACACCCACTATAAGTCTCAATTAAGATCCCTCGAGCTGCATCTGCAAGGAAATGAAAGTTTAACAAAAGAATGCAATATTCCGAGGTTCAAAATTGTAACTTGTCACAGAAGGCATTTCAAGAATAATGTGCTGTGCTTTAAAAAATATAAACCGAGTCGTCTTGTCACAGTTGTGGAATGTTTGCTTCATTAATTTTCCTCCGCGTATATTCAATTTAAATGTTTTATTTAATTTACGTCTCACAAGATAAGATTTTATAAACAACTACCTCATATAAGGGTAAAACGTTTCCTTCGTCGTTTTCTTATCTATACCTACCCTCCTCTTAGATTTAGTGTTGAAGAATTCATTATTTATATTGTGATTATTTGAGTAATCACAATCTACTAAAAGAGGTTGTAATTGGAAATACCACTGATGGAAGTGGCGAAGTTTAAGGACTAAAGAAGTAAACATGTTTAAGGTACTATTGAGATCTGGTAAAGTACCAGACTTCAATACAAGATTAAAACAAGCTTTTGGGAGTACGTGTTGTTTATGGAATGGAAAAGCCGTAACTAACTAAACAATAACAAAAACATATCAACCCCAAACAAGGCAACCCGGTAAATCTAGTGCACGCGCAACTGGCCGAAACAAAACCTTTGATCAAACGAAAATTATGTAATACCATCCAAGACATTAGGGGAACAAAACGAATAAGAAGAAATAATGATAAATGGAAACGTAACACAAAATGTTAATAACTTACTTACTTATAAATTTAGGGCATAAAATGAAGATGGAAAGGACGGAAACCTAAACTGTGTTCTTAAAACCCCGAAAATCCAAACATATTTACATGTACAAGTATTCAATCTTACCGGTGATTACCTACGGATCAGAAACCTGGACACTAAGCAAAGCAATAATAAGCAAGCTCAAGGCAACTCAAACCGCTATGGAAAGTGCAATTCTTAGAATTTTCGTACTAGACAGAAAAAGAAATGAATTGATACGTAGAAGAACGAAAACAAACAGTGGGTGACTACAAAAGGAATTGGCATGGCACACGGCGAGGATTGAGGCTAGCTAGGCAAAGCGAATTCTGGAATGGAGACCATGGACGGGAAAAAGATCAATAGGTCGTTCAAAAACTAGAAGGAAATATGATATCATAAAGACAATAGGACCTAGATGGATGGATATAGCATGAAATAGACACGAATGAACCATACAGAGGGAAGCTATTGTCAGTAGAGGACCGATTGAAGAAGAAGGTTTAGATCCAAATGTACATTAATATTATGTGTAAACGAACGCCGCTTACAACACGAGGTATGCAAGACCAGTAGAAACCTTGAGGATAAAAAGTAAGAACTTTATAGCTTGAATTACCTAAAACAAAAGGCGAGCTGGATAATAGTAAAGGGTATATGCTGTGGATATTTTATAGCCTCTTCTATAACAGTAAAAGTGAACTGCAAGTAATGTATTAAGTCCTAGTAAAACTATGAAACGTCTTGGCAGCGCTTCTTCCAATTTTCAAAAACGATCACGAACGCATATCACTCTTTCAATTTCCAAATCGGATTTTAAAATTCTTAAAAATATTTAAATATCTGTTCCCTATAAGCCCTCCGCGAACAATTAAATCCATTCAGCTTCCTTCTAAAGGAAAATTTCGGTTTCATAAACCTCTAAGTATATTTGAACATAGAAAAAGAATTATAACATACATTTTGAGATATTGTCATTTCTTTAAAGAACATTCTGTTAAAGCCACGGTTGTAGGCAATTTATTTCATAAGATACACTTTCCACCCGCGAAAGTTTGTAAGATCACTCTATTAACTATTTCATTCCTTACTATATATTTCCATCCCCTATAAAACGAAAACTTTAACAAAGATCGTTTAGCGCGTTTTACTCAGCAAAACTGTGTAACTTTCTACTACAGAAAAACTTAAATGTTGGGTAATCCACTAAAGGAAACAATCAATTGGAGACGTACAAACATTTAACAACATAGCGTTCTAATAACAAAGAAGATTAGTACAGAGAGAGAAATAACTATATACGCAGTCGGTTAACAAATTTAAGTAGTTTAATGCCAAGCAATCTAGAATAAAATCTGATATATCCATTTTTTTCTTTTGGCATACGGCAGGAAAGTACCATAAGTATTTGAAGAAAACAACGTATTTTTATAATCACTTCTAATGGCTAAATTAGTATCTGAAACGTATTAAACAATAGAACTTAACAAACTCATTCTTGAAGAAAAATCTGTACGGACTGAGAATAGTAGCAGTAGAACGTCTGTTATTTGAATGTGCTGAATGTCAAAACCCATTAAAAATATGTGCCAATTGAAAGAAGTGCTGCAAAATGATCAAAACAGAGTTAAATATTAACTAATGCTTTTAGAAATTACCAAACTGAATTGTACAAACAATTTAACATATTGCGAAAGACCATGCCAGTTACGGCAAAAAAGAGAAAGTTAGCAAGATATACATAAAATGATAATACTAGGAGGGGTTAACTTCCGCATTAAGAAACAACAATAAATATTTCTTATAACTTCTGCTATCAAATTCGTTATTTATTATTTTTATTATTAAAGATATGAATGCCCATAACTGTTGGTATTTATAGTACAATTCTATTTAATGAACAACTATAGCTATTAATATTTAAAAATAATTAATAGAAGTAAGAAAATATCGCTGATTGAATAGACGCCACGGTTTCTTATAATTTCATTTGGTCTTGATTATTAGATATTTTCATTAAATTGTATTAAACACATCATAACCATAGCTGACGGAAAAACATTTTTTTTTAATTTAATACGGAATACATAGCAACTAGTCTTAAGACTAACCAGCAATTCTTATGTAACTTAACTTTACTAATTGTTCATTGGTTCTCCTCTCAGTCTAGTAACTTGGAACACTCGTTTCGTGTGTTAGCACTTCACTGTTTTTACACTAACACTTTCGTCACTTCACACTAACTCAAATTGTTTTATCCTCTTGAGTCTTCTAACTAGTTCTGCATTGTTAAGGAGTTGTATGGCCTCGACGTTTACATGTTCATGAAGCCTGGTTTCGTGCTACTGTGGGATGCGTTTTATATCTTCTAGCACAGTTTTTATCCCTAGATCCCTGTGAATATTACTGTTTCTGGAGTACCAAGGTGCACTTATGATGTTTCTTAGCACTCTGTTCTGGAATGTTTGAATTATGTCGATGTTGCTCTTGCTCGCGCAACCTCAAAGTTGACAACCGTATGTCCATACCGGTTTTATTATTTGGTTATACAGGAGTATCTTGTTGTGGATTGATAGTTGGGACTTCCCTTCCAACAGCAAATACATCTATATTTCATGTTTAGCTCCTGTCGTTTTTCTTGATATGCTCTTTCCAGCTGTTGTTTAGTGTCACTGGTACATATTCGTCCTTTTTGTTCAGGAAGTTGATATGCACTGACTTGTTTTCGTTTAGCTTTATTCGCCATCTTTTTGTCTATGTATCTATCTCGTTTATGGCTTGTTATAGCACTTCTGTTGTTTCTTCAGTATCTTCGCCATCTTTTTGTCGATGTATCTATCTCGTTTATGGCTTGTTGTAGCACTTCTGTTGTTTCTTCAGTACTTTCGCCGACCGCTAGTATTGCAGTGTCGTCTGCAAAGGTGGCTATAGTTGCCTGGCTGGTTACCGGGATGTCGTTGGTGTGCAAGAGATAAAGTATTGGCCCGAGTACACTGCCCTGTGGTACTACTGCCTTAATTTCGTATAAGTCGGGGTATGTATCTTCTTGTTTAATCCTGAATAGTCTGTCCGCAATGTAAGACTTCCGTAGCTCTGAGAATTGTTTTGGCAGATTCTTTTCTAGTTTATGGTAGAGTCCTTGATGCCATACTTTATCAAAGACCTGTGCTACATCCAGGAAGATTGCTGAGCAAACTTTTTTCTCCTCAAGGTTTTTCTCAATGTTGAATGTTATTCTGTGGCCTTGATCTACAGTTGAATGTTGATTTCTGAATCCAAACTGGTGTGTATGCATCAGCTCTTTTCTTTCAATTATTGGTTGAAGTCTGTTGAGGAATAGTATTACAAATAGCTTCGACATGAGTGGTAGGAGCGAGATAGGTCGGTATGAAGTTGCTTCATTTGGTAGTTTTCCCGGATTCTGTATCATTATTACTTCAGCCACCTTCCATAAGCTTGCTACATGTTTCATTCGAAACGCTGCGTTTATTAAGTTAGTTAACTATACTATTCCTTTTCTAGGTAGCTGTTTTAATACTTCTCCTGTGCTTAAATCAAATCCCGGAGCTTTCTTGGATTTCCATTATCTTTAATTTCTTTTGCTACTTCTCGAGGAGTAACTCTTTCAGCTTCTGCTTGCAGTAGTTCATTTTGTATTTGTTGTTCGTTCGCTTGAAATATCTTTTCAAGGTGTTTTACAAAAGCATCTGCTTTCTGCTTGTTGTTTTTTACTCATCCGTTTTCCGTTCTTATTGGCGGCATCTGGGTTATTGGTCTTTTGATTTCTTAGTCGTTTTCCATAGGGGGTATCTTTGACGTTCGACAGATTTTTTAGATAGATATTTATCGATTCGTTTTTAATTTCTTGTATTTCTCTTCTCAGTTGTTGTGTGAGTTGGTTTAGTCTAGTTTTATCTATTGGGGCTCTGGTCTGTTGCCATTTTTTTCTTGCTTTTCTTTTTGCAGCAACTAGCTCCGTGATTTCTTTGGGGGTAATTGCTACCTACTGTTTTCATTTTCAATTCGGGGGTACTTTTCGCTTAGTGTTAATATCATTCACGAGGGGTCAGCGCTCAGTTCAAAGGTTTCTTCGATATTCATGAAGTTGGCTGAAATCTTTCTCGAAATGAGGAAGTCTATCAGGTATGGTATTTTATTTGGATCTGTAGGCCAGTAGGTTGGTTTCCCCGTGGAGTGGACGGTACAATTCCTCTCATCTATGGCTCTCTGCAGTTCTCTCCCTTTAGTTGTGGTAAGTCTTGACCCCCACATTAGATTTTTGCATTGAAGTCTCCTTCTATTATAAATCTTTTTCCTAAGCTCTGTTGCTTATTTGAAGAAATCCAAGCTACACCTATAAATGTCAAAACAGGAGGACAGAATATTACAATTGCAGCAATTTACTGCCCATCAAGGCACAATCTAAAAAAGAAAGACTACTCAAATATGCGACAGAAATACATGGTTCGAAAATTTTCGTTCATCTTGTTCCTTAATTCGATATTTATTGAAAAACTACGATGAAGTACTTAAAAATCTAATGATTCACATAAAACTGAACTGCTTCTAAAACACGAAATCTAGTACTTTTACTAGATAATAATAAATTCAATTAAAAATTGCAATAAGAATGCGCGTTTCGAATTTTAAATAATTGAATAATAATTTTACATGTGTTTCAAGTGTACGGGTCAATGGGATAAAATATTATACTTAAACTAACTGATCGAATACCTTAGGAGAATTCCGCCCCTGCAGTAACTATTATAACCGATACGGATATTGTGGAAAATATATATATATATGTATTTCCAAGCAAGAAAATGAGTTCTTTAGAAAGCCTTTTTAAATTACAATGTGTAATTAATTATACATAACAAGGCCGGCAGTTACTTCAACTGGAAGGCCGCAAAATAAACGTTGTTCTTACTGTCAAACATGTATAGAAAAGAAAAAAACTCTTTGCATGTCTGAAATGGAAATTTACATTTCAACGGTAAAGCCTGGAATTGCGGGAAGTATTATTTAAGTTTCAGGGCCAAAGCTTTCCACTGTAAACATAAATGGTACCTTAGAAAAATACAAATACAAACAAAAAATACGACTAATAACCCAATTCAATTTCTTTTTCCGATATTATCAAGTGTATATTAGCATATATACAGGATGTGCTGGTAGCTTCATGTCTATGGTTTGTTTAAATCCAATTGAGTATCACAAATGTCCCATAAGCAAATATCCAAAGATAATCTTGATATAGTTACCATAATTATGAAGAAATATAACATAAATTTGTCTGAGTTTCAGAATTGATCCTTTTGGCCAAGACTATTGGTTAAACAGTAAACGGAAAACAACAAATTTAGTCTGAAATTGAAATAAAAGGATTATCGGAAATGCAATGAAAAGATTTGATTGGTTTTAACGAAGTAACATGTGCTTCAAATATATTGAACAAAACCTATACATTTCAACTTGCATTCGTGTTCTAATGCTATAATTCAATATTAATTTGCAAATAGTCTGTTTTTACTTATAGGTATTACAATCGGGTGTTTCATTAAATTGTCAGTTATACGCGAGCATTTTGACAACGAGATTTTGTACTCAAACATAGTTAAATACTTTATTCTTTAACTAAATTACAGAGTTTAGTTGGCCCAATGAAAGTCAATAATTTTGTTTATATGATTGCATTAATATTGCACGATGAAACTTTGTATAGTTGGAATAAGTTGTGATAAGTTGTACTGTACAATGTACATATACGTAATTCTTTATTTCATTTAATTGTGCTTATGTTCCAGATATCCCAAAAACGGTTATTTGTTATGTTCATTTGATTTTGCCGCTTCATTTGAATTAAAGTTTCATTTTAATAGCCGCTCTTAAGCCGATTACTACATTATTATTTCCCGAATACAGTTTTAGTGGACCTCTTTTTTATTGTCATGGAGAATTGCCGATTAATATTTTGTCTACGTGTTTGCTCTGCCCTTGAAGGGAATCCTACATGTTAAATTGTTCTAGAATTCTTGCACCAAATTATACAATATGATGAAATCTTCCAGCTGCTGGATACTTTAGTTCGTTTTTTTCGGGAGTCAATTTAACATTTTCGTTCGACCCGGTTCCTGCGATGCCCATGTCTTCTTAGAAAATCCATGAAGAATTTAAACTGTATCCTGCTTAACTTAACCAGTCTTTAGCACTTTTGCTAGCAAGGTCCATTTATACATGCCTTGCTATGATTTAGTCTTGGCCTGTTGGCCCAGTACATTCCATGTTGTCTGCAAATCCTTTGACTTCTACAGCAACAAATTGCATATCTTAGCTCCTCCAGGGCTCGTTCTGACCCCCAAGAGGGACTTATTGATCCCTATCTTGCGAGTTCATCTGGTTTTTTATTGCTTTCGATATCACAGTGACCTGGAACACAGAACATTCACACCGTATTCTGCCCTGACAGGTCATTGAGTTGTTCATAGCATTTTCAAACCAGTCTTGATAGGATAAGATAGACTTGACTGTCAGACAGAATATAAATGCGCCTAGCTATATAGAACCTTCTACGTCGTATATTTCGGTTTCGAACACCGAGGAGTACCTACCAAGAGGAAAGTTAAGTCTTTCCCATGGTTTCAGCTCATATATAACTGCCCGGAACCCGTCTCGATTTTCGTGCCATCCATGTTCCCGATAAGACTGCCAAGCATAATGAGAATCCGCACTGAATACATGGTACCCAGTTTCAAGGGGTTCTTTTATTGTAAACGCTTGGTGTAGCATGATAAGTAATCACATTATTGGACTACGTTTTTTATACGAAAATATATCTGGACAACGTTACTTCGATTTCCTATAACACATTATACCTGGGTTCTTGGAAGGTATAGAACCCAATGGACGTTAAAAACTTTAGTATGAAGATGAAGATTGCCATGCTCCATTCAGTTTGTGGGGAATAACTCAAATAACGTATTTGGAAGAAATTAGATTGGAAAGGAAACTATATATCCACGACCGGCAGGAAGTTTTGATATCTCTGCAATAGATTTTTCTCTTTGAGGTATAATTAAAACAATACGCATCTGTGGCTATAGTTTCAACATAACTTAAAATTTGAAGCCTCAAAAACTTCTATTTTTACTTGTGTTTATATCCTACTTTATTTCCTTCAATTTTCTTAAAATCGGTGATGTAAAGTTAATACATTGCTAGCCTTGGTATATCACGCTCTACATACATACACATTCAAAAAATTTTCTATCGTTCAATTTTCAGTTTTATCAGTATTGCCATAAACATTTCCCTAGTACGGCACATAAAGTCTAACCTTACACTTTACATACGTTTCGTACTAATAATAATTAAATGACAGAAGTATAAATTTAAGTAGTATTTTGGATATAACTAGTGTTAGGCGGCCGTGGGCTAGAGGTTAGTGCGTTAGACATCTACGCTGAAGGTCCTGGGTTCAATTCCCGGCACCGGAACGTCGGATTTTTAACGGCCGTTCTCCCTCGCAAGGCAATGGCAAACCAGCGAGGTATTCTGCCTAGTAAATCTTCTAAGGAGTAAAAGTGTTTATACTTCCCGTGGTTCGGAACCCACCTTAAACTGTAGGTCCTCTATGTCTGTGACACTCTAAAAACGCGCAACACAGGCATAGGAGAGAAGATGGCTACGTCTCGTAAGAGATAAAGCACTCTAAGTGTGTTAGACGGTGATTTTTATCTACTGTGAATATTACTTAAATACAATAAATACGTATTTGCAGAAGTACACGTAGCTTCTGTCGGCTCTGAACAACAGCCGGGAAGGATTATAAAGGTTTGAAGGAGAAGCCGGTCAGGCAAGTGCATCTGGGAATGTGAGGGAAAAACAAGGAGTAGTACAGTGTTATGAAAGGTCACCAACGGCAGTCTACAAAAGGTAGTGTTATTGGTAGCTAGGCGTAAGTTTTCATATCTTTGGCATAACTGATTGCGATGCGATTATCCTTTACACTGAAGCAAGGTGCGAATTTAGTGTTGCCATTTATGTATTTAGATAACTATGGGCTGCAATCGCGATACCAGCTAAGATAAGGAGTGGTGTCGCTGACGAGGTTATGGTTTATATCCCATGATGCCTTATATGTGTTTATTCAAATGGTTACGTATTCTCTACTTGTTATTATATGTGGTTTACAAGCGCTGGGTCGTGATATTATACGAGATTGTTGTGTCTATTAAGTAGTTATTGAAAACAGTAGCGTAGTGCCTATAATAAGCAATATGAGTAGATAATGTATGTAGCATGTTTAATCATTATTTACCTACCGATTATTCAGGAGGTAGTCAGCTGGCAGAGGTGGCACCGAAAATGCGCCTACGTCGAATTATTATTATTATTACTATTATTAGAGACTAATTATA
>JABXWE010027683.1:0-12395 GCA_014611495.1 Limonius californicus
GATTATTAGGAAAATGCTCCTTCCCTGGGGATTTTACGTTCCAACTCTTAGGAAAAATTTTACGACACAAAGCATCTGGCTACTGTTTTGTACACTTGAGCTAAACACAGCAATCTAATCAAGTACTACCACATAAACATAAATTGCGCTTAGGTGATCATTATAGTTAATGTTTGATAGTAAAAGTGCTCCGGGAACCGTAAATCTTAACAGTGTAAGAATTTAAACAGCCATAAAATTATGTTTAAACAAAACACGAAAGCAGTAAAATTCCAAAGGCTAAAAGCAACATGTTCTTCTTTCCCGTCTTAAATTGAACGTCTTTCTTACTTTTACTTTCCCATGCCATACATAAACGGAAAGTATTAATTGGGAAAAAAACATTGATTAGAAATTTTAACGAATATAATTTATAGGAGCCCAAAAAAGCGTTTTTGTTATTAACAGGGGCGGTTTTTGAATAAAAGAGCACGGGTGCGCCCCCTCCCAGATTAAAATATTAAAATTAATCTTTTCTTTTATGTGTTTAAATAATAATTAAATGGAACTATCTTTGCAAAAGTTTGTTTTCTGTAGCTAACTTTTTAACGTTTAAATTGTCATCCATTCCGCGATTTTCGCCGCAAAGTTCGCGATCGCCTTGGGCTTTTAAATCTGCAGACGTGAAGGTGACATCTACTCGGCTCCCACAATTTTCTGCATTCGGCAAACATCGCCTGACCTTACGTATATGAGGGTTATTGATCATAGCGTTAGTTCATTCGCCCGCGCTCAAAGTTTTTTATTTCAAAGTGCAGTTTTGTGACTAGCAAACAATCACCACCACAGTGTGGGGTGATAGCAGTTGGGAGAGCGCTCGCTTTCTGAATAAAAAGTCGATTCTAGCCTGGGTTCGAAACTTAAGCATTACTATGCAGATTTATAAAAATCTTGTCTGCAACCCGCCACGCACAATTCCCCAATCCGGTTTGCAACCGTGGGATCTTATTGCTAAAAACCTTCTCTGTAATTTCTATCGTTCGAATTCGACGTTAAACTGTAGGTCCCCCGTGTTTCTACCTTAGCGCTGAGGAGAAACACGTGGCAGAGAAAAGGTCGATGCCCAGCAGTGGGACAAAAGTCTGTCAGTGATGAAACAATGAATAGTGTTAATAACCTTTTAAAGATTGACTTTTCAGTACTTTCGATTGAAGAAAAACTTCAAATTAAAACATTAGGCAGGCCCACGCCGAACTTAAATTTAACGCAAAAAATTGAGAGAAAAGCACAGTACAGGTTTTACACCTATCGTTTTTCTGCGAAGACTTATAAATGTATACTTATATTGTAGACAGAGCAGTTTCTTGTTGTCCCATGCTCTCTAGGAAGAGGTTAAAAAGCGAGTTAGAAGTTATGTATACAAGATTCGATTTTAAAGAAATATCTGGTGCTATGAATATTTTAACATTTTTGTTAAAAAATAATCTTGAAGAAACTTTTATGGAAACACTGAAACTAAATATTATTGTAACAACACCTATGACAACGTTGCCTTTTACGCTTTTTACGAAACACCACTCTCGGAGGAACTAAGTAAAATAAAAGCTAAACAAGAAATTATCATATTACGGGACTTGAACGGAAGGGTAGGTAAAGCCCTTGACAGTAAAATAATTGGATGACACAGTGAGGTTGTGGTCAACGAAAATGGAAAAGAATCCTGAAACTCTGTGAACAACATTAATTAAAAATCCTAAACGGATTTTTCCAACATAAAATGATCAAGAAATATACACGGATCCAAAAAACAAAAACATTGAGATCTATATCAGATTATATTGTAATAAAGCAAAACTCATATATAAGACCATCTGACGTGAAAGTGTGGAGAGCAGCGGAATGTGGGTCAGACCATTTGCTAGTTAAGTCGCCTATAGAAATAAAATATAACAAGCAAACAGTGGAAGACAAACAGGATGGAAGGACAGAGAGAGCTAAAGTCTACAATCTAGCCTAAAGAATGAATCCACTACCTTCCTCTACAAAATACGACTAGCACAAAAATTAAAAAAAGACATAATGGGCACGCCAGAACAGAAGAAAAATTACATAAAACGAACGGAAGTCCTTGAAACAAGAGAAAAAAGACCAAAAAACTTCTGGTGGACAGACGAACTAATCGACTTGGTAGAAAAAAAGATAAGGTTGTAAGTATCTTAAATACCTGGCCACAAAAGAGGAAGAAGATCGCAAGCAATATAACAGATATAGATACATAGTTAAAAAGGAACTAAAAAAAGTGGAAAAATGAGGTATGGGACAAGAAATGCGGACAAATAAACTCAGTGATAGGAGGATTTAGGTCCAGAGAAGGTTGGAAAACTATAAACAGCTTAAGAAAAAATACAAACGAAGTAAAAAAATCAATCCAATAAAAACGAAGTCATGGAAAGATTACTATAGTAAACTACTGATAGAGAATCGAATAGAATTTTTGGACACACAACTAGATGCGGAGGAAGTAAAGGAAAGTGAAACAGAACGAATTACTGTAGAAGAGTTAAAGAAAGCTCTACAGAAAATGAAAATTAATAAAGTACCAGGGCCAGGCGATCTGCCTATCGAGCTATTGAAACATGCCACAACAAGAGCGCTAGAAATAATATGTAATATATTTAATAAATGCCTGAATGGGGAAAACATAACAACGGATTGGAAAATTCCTCATATAACTTCGATTTACAAAAAAGTAAATAGAAACGATTATGGGAATTATAGAGCGTAACGTCGTCCGTTGGAAGATTATATGGAAGAGTCCTTAAAGCAAGAATAGAGAAACAAGCTAAGGAAATAGAAGAGCAAAGCCATTTTATACAAGGAAGATCGTGTACAGATAATTTATTTACTTTAAGACACTTAGCAGAGAAAAATCTGGAAAAAGGGAGAGAACTCTATGTTACGTTTATAGATTTAAGAAAAGCATTTGATTCCGTCCCCCTTCAGTAACTATGGATTACCTTAGAACAAGCAGGCATAAACAAAGTGTACATAAACGCAGTAAAAACACTATACAGAGAAAACCAAGCTGTCGTAAAAGTCGGCAATCAAATCTCTTTACCATTCTCGCCTTCGAAAGTAGTAAAGCAGGGATGCTGCCTCTCCCCAACCCTTTTTAAGATTCACCTGTGTGCCGCCTTCAAACATTGGATCAGAAAACGCAGTCCGATGGGAACATGGCTGGGTGAAAGCCCGATATATACGATTCTGTTTGAAGAAGATCAAATAGTTATCGCAGAAGATCAGCAGGATATGACATACATGTTAAATAAACTGATAGAGGAATACAATAAGTGGGGTTTAGAAGTTAATACAGAAAAGAGGCAGTATATGGTCATAGGAGGAAGAGGACAAGATATAGAGCTAGGCAACGGTACAATAAAAAGTGTTAGTCAATATGAATATCTGGGAATTACAATATGCGAGGATGGAAAAGACGACAAGGAGATAAAGAAGAAAATAGGCAGAGGAAATAATATGACAAAAAACTACATCCAATCTTGTGGAATAAAAACCTAAAAACAAATATATTTCAAACAATAATAGAACAGGGTATGACATATGGGTCGGAGATATGGGTTATAGACAAAAATATGAATCACAAACTACTCTCAGCGCAAATTACATACCGGAGAAGATGTTGTGGCCTACCCTTGTACGATCACGTTAGAAATGAAGATATCAGAGAGAAAATGGCAATCAAAGATACTATTAGGGATAGAATAAATGAAAAGCAGTTAAGATGGTACGGGCATCCACGTCGAATGAATGAAGAAAGAATACCAATAAAGGTATGCATAGCTGAAAATACTCGCTATTATAATGATAATAGACTGGTTAGATTAGCCTCCTGCCCGTCCTAGAAGGCTCATAGAACCTACTCCATGGTAGGTAATTAACAGGCCACTGGCCTATACACAGAAGAAGAAGAAGATAATAATAATAACGAAACACCATGCTTAACGATCGCTTGAATGCTTTGGCTACAATGTCAATGAGCAGGAGTTTAGTTAACGAAATTGATAATTTTGAAGAAAAAGGTGTGGACAAATTTATTTCGATGAAAAATCGACAAACAGAATTTCATTTTAAAAATTAAATGTGTGTTTTTTTGTTAAGTAATTACTGATTCAATGACTATCTTATATTATTGTTTGAAAGCAATTTACAAGAATGGATTTTATAAACTTTTAACGTGTTTTTAAGAACTTCACATTAATTTCAGGTGAGTGTTTTCTTATAATAACATATATTTTTGTTTTTAAAATTAAAATGCACCTCTCCTTGTTGAAACTTCACAGGCCGCCACTGGTTTTTAGAAAATGTGTTTTGGTGTATGCGTGTCCAATTTTGATAAAATTTATATCACAGAAGTTTATATAAATCTATCGAGACAATAAGCTTCTAAAAAAGATCCGAAAAGGAAGTTAGCTACATATCTTCGGATAAATGCTTTCCCTAGACCTAATTTCGCAATTTTGAGATGTAATACAGGGCTCTACTTAGACCAGGTCGGTACAACTAAAAAACGGTACATGGCGGCTAAAAAAAGTTGTCTTAGTAACATTTGTTTGTTTGTTTGTTTTTATTTAACGTCGGCCTATTTCTGCTACTATGGCTAACCACCGACGGTATGTACTAACCAAAAATAAACGATTATTTGTTTTTGTTGCCTGCAGATTTTAAACCGGAACCGAGTTCCGTTTTCAAATCTTTTACCAGCACGACGTTCCGCAGAGTTCACGCTTACTTGTGCCCCTGATCTTATCCGCTAATATAAAGAGTAGATCGATGATCGCTAACGTACAGTACACACTGCAGTCCATACAATAGTACACTGCAACCGGGTACTCACACTTTACACTACACGCACTCGTGAGTAGTAGCAATTGAAGACGATCGGATTCCATCTTTGATTTTTGTGTCTGGATTCGCCTGACGTTTTTGACATATTACGTGGAGACAAAAAAAGACAAGGAGCGACAAGAAAAGTTGCCAAACAACTTTACAGAAATATCAACATTTTATTGTAAATTATCTATATACAATAATTAAAAATTATTTATATTTTTCTTCTTCTGTGTATAGGCCAATGGCCTGTTAATTCGCTACAATGAAGTAAGTTCTACGAGACCTCATTGCACGTATGCCGGACAGGAAGCTAACCTAACCCATCGAACAAAGAAGAGAAGTTCCACTACATGGTTTACGATTGTCAGAGATGTTCGTATAACAATCGGCCCCGACGGTTTTACGTGCCCTCCGAAGCACGACCGGTTGCACATGCATATGCATATTGGTCCACCCATGCGAGTACACACCAGGGCGGACATCGGGACACTGAACCAAAAATAGGAACAAATATCGAAAAATCTGGGCGTCTGGTCACCCTAGCCCTACTGCAAATCAAATGAGATTTAGATTAGATTTTCAAAACTAACACCCCTAGAATTTTATGAATTTAAGGTCCATTAAACAGATTGACATGTCACATGTCAAAAAATTTTACATTGTCGTTTATGCAACATTCTAGAGCTATTTGTACATATATTTAGAATGCCGAATAAATAATACAGTTACCCATTTCAAAGTCAAAAATTGATATTATCTCCGGCTGTAGCACAAATCACTATAACTCACTATAAGCATATTCATATCCCCTTTAAGTTTGTCACGTTGTTTCCATATTTTACTTTGGTGTAAAGTCAAAACTAAAGAAGATATTTTATTATGTTCGTTTGATTTTGCCGCTTCTTACGGATTAAAGTCTTATGTTATTGGTCGTTCCGTAGCCGATTACTATCTTATTATTTCCCTAATACAGTCTAGGGGATTAGTTTTTTTGTTATCCTAGAGAAATGCCGATGAATATTTTGTCTACGCGCTTGACCGTGAACGTTTACTGGAAATTACCTCTCCTCGAGAGAGCCGTGACGTGTTAATTGTTTTAGAATTCTTGCATATTTCGTCATATGGCGAAATATTCCAGCTGCTGGATACTTTCGTTCGTTTTTTTCGGCAGTCGACTTAAGATCTCCTTTCGACCCGGTTGCTTAATAAGACCTCAGCGCCGACAACAAGTATTGCAGGGGCAGTTTGGGTTTCTATGGGTATCCATCGCGTGAATTTTCGTATCGCTGTTATCACCGTGGGGTGAAGAGAATCATCGACAAGTGTTGGATTTAAGAAAAATGCTGGATTTAACCCTTGGAAGGCAGTTCATTGCAAATTTGCTGATCACCTTTGGTAAATTAATATCGAACCCCTTACTGACCCTCTGGATGTGCAGCTGCGGCAAGAACACTCGAAATTTCCCGTTTCCTGAAGTTCCAAGGAAGAACCTAAGAACATCCCAAATAGTGCCTCTCTCTCTACTCCCTACTGAAGAAAACTAAGGCCTACTGTGTACTATACAGTGATTGTTTTCCCCTGTTTACCAGTGCTTCGTTGGTAACTAAGAAATAGAACAGTTTAATTCCCTTGTAATATTAAAAGCGAGGCAACCTTCAGTTGCCCAGCATTTCATTACTCGTTAAGGTTAGAGTTTAATTAATTCTGTAAACCCGAACGTCGCTGGTTGCGTAGATCTGTTCATTAAAGTAAATATCGCAAGCCAATGGCTCTTTAGTTTCCTGTGTTTAGTCCATAGTTTTTTTTCTTGTATGTTCTAAATTGCACTATTTATGTGCTACATTTTACTCAATAAATTTGGTTGAGGTTAAAATGTAGTACGCTCTTTTATTCTGTATAATTTATTGTGTGCATGAACTTTGTAAGCATTATAAACAGAAGGGAGGCACAATAAAGGTGAGTTCGATTCCCGTAAGCTGCTGGTTTCCCGACCCTCCTACGAGAACCTGCATATAGCTGTAACCTGGAGGGTGGCACCCATTAATTTCGACTTAGCCCTGTATACAACTACGTTAATTTTCTTCCCTTACGCGTTTCTCGTGAGCCACCCCTACTCCTCATAGATAAGCCTGCTGCGGTCCGACGAAAAAGCTCGTTTGGCCCGTAACAGTTTGTTTGTTTCTATTTTTCAAATCAAACTCGATAGTATGTATTATTGGAAGTATGGGAACTCCAGACGATGTGATTTGCTCATTTTTTCCTGCATTTTTAATGCAAATACGAGAAAATCATCGATTTAAGTAAATTTGTTAAAATGTGCTCTCTATGTATACTGTCGGCTTTGTAATAGACCCTACTGTATAATAAGGTAATAATTTAAATCTAATAAACTATACAGGGTGTAGAATTGGCTAACGCATCATGAAGGTAAATTTTTAATGTAAAATAATTAATGATACGAAAGCTACTTTCTAAAATCTAGCTAGATTATTCAGTAAAATTTGTAAATAAATTACGTTTTAAACCACTTTGTATAACGTAGTCAGCAACATTTAAAGTAAGTCTTTTAGGATATGTTTGCTACTTTTCACAAAAATTTAATTCACGCTGCAAACAAGTTATTATAGTACTGCCACTGCCACACCATTTCTCCAGTGTCACCCCTGATTCCAGTAAGCAAACATTACTGTTGTTTTAAAATTGGGAAAGCGCTTTCCTGTGTACATCGGATTGCTCTTTTCTGATTTTGGACATCACCAACTGCAGTTATCAACGTTTGTTTCTGCGAACCAAACGGACGACGCGTCTTTTACTTAACGGACAGTGAGTCTACGAGGCACGAAATGGAGATTGCTACGTAGCCAGCCACATTTGAATTATTTTTTAAAGAAAACAGGTACGAGGTTTAAAGTTACTTTAAAAAAATTAAAAGAGCAAATTATTAAAACCTTATAGTTATTTATTGTATTTAATTTGGTGTGACTTATTTAATTTATGTTTTGCAAAAGGGAGAGCACAGATAATTGTAATTTGACTTTGATATTTGAAACTGTAATTTAAATTTCCCTATGTTTTTTTTTGTTGTGCATGTTTCTTGCCAGTTAGAAAAGGTATATAGAACGACCAATTGTAGCAGCTTACCTGAGATCAACTAAAAAAGGTTTATGAGAATATCTGACTTGTGTTGGCTAAACAATTTATTAATTTGTATATGATTAATACCATTTGAGAAAGCACACCTACCTTGTTTAAGAGTTTAATTTATTTATGGCGCCCAACATGGTGAGTTTAACCAGGCACAATTTTATATGCAGTATTTAATTCATTTTAAACCACAAAGTAGTGTTATAATAATTATTATAAAATAAAAGTTGTATGTCAATATTTTTACCAGCCTTTTAATTTTATTGTGGCAAAAGGTGTTCATGTTTGGAACAAAAGAATCAAACTTAACCCGCTATTTATATTTTTGACAAAGTTATTGGGCTAGAAATTGTAAAAAAGATGTTAATAGCGGTTTATATTTTGTTATAACATTGCCAGTTCGGATAATTATCATTGGACGAAAAGTTATCACTCGTCTTCCTAGCCTGCCTCTGTTCGTTAGAATGCAATTTCATCATAAGGTCTCATCGATACTGGCCTGTAAACGTGTGTTCACATTCTGAAAGGTTACTTTCGTATCCTAACAATCAACACATTTCTTTGTGTAAGCATTTTAAGACCACCGAGGTTTACCTGCATAGCCTGACGTGATCAATTCTTTGTTATTTGGAAGGATGGAACGCTACCGCAATGATCAGGTGTTAGCAATTTTATGACTGCAACATTTTTGGGGATCAATCTAGAACACGAAATTTATTTTTGTAATCGTAATTGTAAAACTACTACAAATTTATTGTAATTAAGTTGAGTCTTGTATGTATTACTACCCCATTACCAAGAAAAGCAGTGGGATAAAATTACTATTACGTTTCCCGAGGTATTACCAATTTTTCAATTGGTTTTCAAAAAGATGCTTGATTTGCAAAAATTGATAGATGCCGCCATGCGGTTTCAATAGTAAAAACTAAATATTTTATGCATAGATCCTGTGAATTTCCGATTATGGAAAGCGTATTCTTACAAAATTCTAACGTTAATATTGTCGTGGGGTATTTAAGCACCCCAAGAGCTATTTTGTTAAAAAAAGATAGCAAATTGTGATGTGCGGCATATTGAAGACCTGATCCTTCTAGACTACAAAAATACCTGATACGGGAAAACGTTAAAAAAATAATTTAAAAGATCATCATCTGCTAGGATTAAACCATTGTGGTTTGTTCCGATCTCATGTAAATTGTTAATTCCAGCGTTTCTTTGGGCGTCCCAGCCTTCTTTTCCCTCGTGGTCGATACTGTAAAAGTTGGTTTGTGATACGACAGTCGTCCATTTTTAATATATGTTCTATCCAGTGGTATCTGTATTCGTCAATTGTTATTAATAAATTAAAAATAACCGCACTTAAAACGTGTTTTTTAGATCTTGTTCATCGTACATCACATGTGTTTGTTGTCGGCGCTGCGCCGAGGATTCACACGTAGGCATTGTTAGACGTGGTAGAGCTTGGAAGAGTTAACATATATTCAGTAACAGCTACACCAAACTACGGCGCCGCGGGTATGCGACGTATAATACTATGGTAGACTCGCTTTTTTTTATTATTTTTATTGGATCAACCATATCAAACCAACAAGAAACAGACATACACAATAAGATAGGAAAATTTAACTATGATATCAATGACACAGCGAGAGTCGAGTTCGGACGTTCGAACTGTGCAGGTGTGTCCAGTCTGCCAGAGCGATAACTTTTGTTCTCGTTAAAATCGCGTGGCCTCCAAGCCAAGTATTTTTATATCCGTTAAAACATTGACATTAAACATTAAAAATAAACTGCTAAAGTTACTCGTAATCCAACGTTTGGACCTGGCCCTTTCCAAGGGTCAGGTACGATATTCCAATGGCAAGCTCAGTGAAACGCAAATCGGGCGAAATATCTCCCCCTATCAACGAAGTTCTGAAAAGATATTATTGGAGCACAAACAAATCGACCATTAAAAATCGATACCATGTACTCGAAACAGAAACGAAAACAGAAAACGAGACACTAAAAGAAAACAACCCAACTAACGAGGAAGCATCGAGTAGTCAGGACAAACCTAGTAGTAAAACTACTAAAATACCCCCTATCTTTATCCACAACGCAGCAGCTGCTAATCATAAAGAAATTATTACCGACATAAAAGCAATAGCCAAAGATGAGTTCACCACAGAACTAAAAAACACATACCTTAAGTTAAATCTTAAAAGTCAAGAAGATTATCGTGCTTTATCAAAGTATTACATGGCGAATCAGGTACAGTTTCACACTTTTCAGAACCCAAATGATAAACCGCTGTCAGTAATCATAAGAAGCGTACCGATATCGCTTACCGAAGAAGAAATTAAACTAGAACTTGAAGAACTAAAATATCCAGTAAAAAGCGTTACCCGACTTATGAATAGGGAAAAACTCCCAATACCCATTTGCGCAGTCATACTACCATCTAATGACGTATCTAATAACATTTTAAAGCTCGAATACTTAGCTAGTTGCAAAGTTACAGTTGAATTGAGGAGAAAACAGCAACACATACCCCAATGCCACAACTGCCAGGAGTACGGACATACCAAAAATTATTGTGCAGCCAAACCCAGATGTGTTAAGTGTAATGAAGATCACCATACAAAAAACTGCAAAAAAGAAGAAAACACTAAACCAATTTGCGCTAATTGTCAAGGGGACCACCCTGCCAACTATCGAGGATGCCCTCACCATAAAATGCTCCAGAAACAACGAACACCATTAATTAAACCAAGGCAAGTTACAAATCAATATTTTACTAGACCCAACACAACATTTTTACAAGCTGCGACACAGAATCAAAATAAATCCCAACCCCAAAATCAATCCTTCCCTACAGGAAATACATCCCCTCTAACCGACAATATAAGTCAACTTATCATACAACTTATAACCCCTATCATAGAGCAAATCAAATCCTACATTATCAATAATCTTCTTCCAAATATCCTCAATGTCAAATAATCTGATGAATATATTAAAAAATCTCACATTATTAAATTTTAATGCCAATGGGATTAAATTCCAACGATCACAGCTTATAGCCTTTTTGGCAAGGTATAAAATAGATATTGCATGCATTACTGAAACCCATCTATGTGAAGGCGAAATATTCAAAATAAGTGGCTACCACGTAGTACGATGTGACAGATCAGCTCGCGTTGCCTCGGGGGGAGTAGCTATTTTAATCAAAAACAAACATCAGTTCAACTTACTAGACAATATTACCTGTGATAGCATTGAAGCTGTTTTCATATGTGCAACAATTGATAGCACCAGGCCAATTAAAATCACGTCAGCTTATAAACAACCGAACCGTAAGCTAAATGCTACCGACTTTAATAAAATTTTCGAGGATCGTACACCCACCCTACTATTAGGCGATCTAAATAGCAAAAGCACGTATTGGGGCTGTCGAGCGAACAATCCTAGCGGTACCCAGCTTAATAACATAGCAGTAAATCAACAACTTCAGATACTCGCCCCAAATGGGTATACTTACTTTCCCTATCGCAACGACCATCAACCTGATACACTAGATATAGTGGTGACAAAGAACCTGACTTATCCATTGCATCAAACAATAATCAATGAACTAGACTCGGATCACTTACCGATATTAATCACCCTAAATGACGTAAACATTGTAAAAACTCTTCAGCCTAGACTAATAAACGGAATAGTGAACTGGAAAAGATTCCAAGCAAACTTAAATGACCAGTTAGTCAATCCCTATCCAGTAAATAATATACAAGATATAGATGATAATATTGAAAAATTTACCACAATCGTGACTAGTGCAGTTCGCTCTGCAACTAAAACTAGGGTCAACAACCGTAAAGCAAATCCAAATATCCCGCCAATATACATTATTGACCTTATCAATGAAAAGAGCAGACTACGCAGAAAATGGTAACTAACAAGAGCCCCTCAATTAAAGAATCTATTAAACAATATTTCCCATAGAATAAAAAGAGAATTAGACAGTCACAGGATCAACAGCTACAGAAGACATATAGAAAATCTAGAAAAGAACGATCCAGGTATGTGGAAAACAACAAAGGCGATTACAAGACAGCAAACCATTATTCCAACTCTGATAGACAACAATTGTAGCTACTGTACAGACGAAGAAAAAAGCACACTATTTGCGGAACATTTAGAAACAACCTTTACTCCTTCAGTCACAGAAAACAATAGGTACTTTTACAATACGGTAATCGCTTACAACGAAACACATGTGCCAATATGTAATGATTTCGATGTTCCGGCCACTCCTAAAGAGCTCACATCTTATATCAAGCTACTGCCACTAAAGAAAGCCCCAGGAAGTGATTTAATAC
>JABXWE010027684.1:0-24087 GCA_014611495.1 Limonius californicus
GGGGGGGGGGGGGGGGGGGGGGGGATCATGGGAAGGCCGATAGGCTAAGCCTTTTTAGACTAAGGGTTAATCCGGTCCTAGATGCGAACCACATTTAGGGTAACATTTTACAGTTGTGCACTTAGACAAATCTGACATAACTGTTCTCTCTGCGAATTCTTTTTTATTAGTTACCTTACTACTTTTTGAAAACATGTTCTTAATATGAGAAAACCGTAGGGTACACGTATATGTAATTTTACGGACGGAATTATTTAAATTCACTTCAATGTACTGATAGCTAAACATGTTAAAGTAGCTTATGCACTACCATACGTTAAACATCTTCGAAGCACTTGAAGAGAATTGGTCCAGGTTTGTTAAGTAATTTAAACTTATAGGAAGATCGTAATTACGCAGATGTAGCAATATAACGTAACTTTTAAGTCTCTGTGAATTCTTTTTTATACGTTACCATATTACCTTCTTGAAAATATGTTTGTAATGTGGAGAAAACCGTCGTTTTGCGGGACTATGCTGCATGTGGAAGAAGAATCCACCGAAGTCTATTTATGATTGCAATTGTTCTTGCAGCGGTATGAGGGAGAACATTGTTTTGGAGAAACCAAACAGGATTTTGGTTTCTCTTCTGTTTGTTCCTGATCATCTGCTTAAATTTATCGCTCAAAAGTGTCAAATAAATAGTCTGAATTAATTATATGATGTTCTATAAGAAAAGCAACAAATATCATCTCTTGAGAATTCCAAAAAATATTGCTACTGCTTTACCAGCTCACAACACAGTTTTTGCTTTCTCTAGCTTTGGAGGTGCGATGTGACGACACTGCATGCTTGCACGTTTTGACTCCCTGCAGTAAAGAAGAAGCGATTTGCAAACGATTCAACTTCTTCAGTCAACAAGAGCGAAATCCACCTGGCACTCACCTTAGCTTGTTTTGTACGATGCCTTGAATACTTCCGACACTAGTTTCTAAATTTTAAAAAATTTTACTGTCTGTTATTCATCTGTCTTGCTGAACAAAGCCATTGCCGTTTCGTTCATTTTCAACGAAGTTGCAGCTCATTGTACATGAGGCTCATTTTCTTTAAGAGCTCTCTTGCCTCTAAGATATTTCAACCAGTCAAACATTCGACTTTTAGCAAGATGTTGATAGCCGTATTGAACTCGCATCTTGTAAAAATTTCAGTCAAATTTACGTCTTCATTCGTTGAAAATTTGATTATTATGCGCTACACGGTATTATGAACAAAATTTTGCGACATCGTAACTGTTACTGTCAATATAATATAATAGCGAAACAATTATAATGAATATGTTAACAATAATCAGGACCAACTTTTAATTAATTTAATTTTGGAATTTTCTTCAGATAGGGTTTTCATTTAAATATTTCTGTTTAAATTTGAATACTCCTCGTAGTTTGCGTATGTAGGCATTTAAGCTAATAGCAATATGCGAGATATTTAGGGTGTTCCATTTTCAAATGACTACCTTGTATAAACAAAATTATTTTATGTTTAATATGCATCATTTCTATTTAATAGTTAAACGCATTTCTTATTGCGCAAAAACACAATATGTACTACGTTTCATAAAAAAGAGAAGCATAACGAATGTTTTAAGTACGTAAGTAAAATTATTAAATTTAGATATAAATATATCTAAAACGCCTACCAAACTCATCTCCCCGAACGTGAGAAGAAGCAAAAGTTATAAAGTAATAAATTAGAAACTTTACGATTTTGCGTTATTAAATTTCCGTTTAATATAATCAAAAGTCTTAATTGGCGTAATTAACGGGAGTAATAAAATATCTTAAAGAAAAGCGGCGAACTCGAGTTATTCTCGCTTTTACCCCGTCAAATCTAAATTTGTAATTAACTAACGGTTCGGAAAATAATCAAAGTTGGAACAGAAGTTAATGAGCCGAAAGTTTCGGCTAAAAACACGCGTTATTAATAAGAGTTCGAAATATGCAAATCGCAAAACAACTTCATTAATATTCTTTGGTTTCTCTTAAAAAAGCCAATTTGCTACAATAAACGACGGCGAACGGCGGCGAAGCCCACAAACCGCCTCTTCAGAAATAATTACCGCATTAAAGACGCGAGAAACGAGACTACCCGGCCCCCGGGGACCGACGCCGACTACGCGAGGGGCGACCCCCTCGTTTCCTAAGAAAAACATTCGCAAAATTATCGTCTAATATTGCATAACCCTGATTGAAAGTTTTCTTCGATAAATTACACCCTCCGTTTGTAATGTACGGGGTGTTTTCAGTAACTTTTTCTACATTAGAATCTCGCTGGTTGTAAAAGATAGAGGATGAGTTTAACTTTAGCAATTTTATAATATTTAAAAACCCGTTGGGAAAAAAATAAGATATCTGATTATTTTTCGCGTAACAACTTTGATCCTCAAACTATTGTATTTGCATCTGAATCTTATTAATGCGCCCTTCATTGGCATAGTGAACTTTAGAGATCGACGAAGTTATCACTAACTCATGTTTTCGTTATGGCTGATGGGTTTTCTTCCTACATATTTGAGTAGACATTCAACCACATGACATATGTTAACATGTTTATGAAAATACGAAGAAGTTACAATATAGATGGTTTCCACATCGTCGGCCCGCGGGTCACATGCGGCCCTCTAGGACATTTCATGCGGCCCACGTAGTCTCGCCAAAAACTCTTTTGGTACCGCCCCAGTAATGTTTCATAAAAAAATTTATCGTCCCGTTGCGGCGGTCGATTTTACTCGTCTGATATATCAGTTTTTAACGATTCTCAGAAAAATTATCTTGACCGCACAATATTATTTATATTTCAGAATATACAGGGTGTCCCATAACGCGAGGTCACTGCTTCGTGTACGTAATCTTTAGACCAAATATAGTTACAAATTCTAATAAAATTACGTCCTAAAGTAAACCGTTTTCAAAATACAGAGTGTTAAATTATTATTTATTAAATAATTGCAATCTCAGAAAAACCAATATTTATTTTTATTTTAGTTTAAATTCACTGTAAAGATTGTTCAAAACGGCCTCCGTTGCTCTCGAGACACATTTTGGTTCTTCTTACGAGAGAAATCTGGTTGCCCTACGTAACATATCATTGTTATTCAAAATTTGTTCTGCTGCTTCGAAAATGCTTATCCTAAGATTTTCAACAGTCTCTGATGGTGTATGGTATACCATATCTTTCATGTGGCCCCAAACATAATAATCTAAACAAGTTAAGTCCGGAGATCTTGGGGGCCAGGAATACGGTTCTCCTCTACCAGTTACACGTACTTCAAACCGTTGATTCAAAAATTGTCTTACACGTAACGCAAAGTGCGCAGGGGAACCATCCTGCTGGTACCACATACCATGTCTGATCTAGAGGGACATCATCTAACAATCCTGCCAAATGAACTTCTAGAAAATTTAAATATCTGTCGGGTTAAATGGTTATCAAAAACGAACGGACCCATGAGTATGTTATCAATAATTATATTCACTGATAATCGCTGAAAATCTGTGTTGATAATTTGACACTGATTTCGTGCGGAATCTCCAAATCACAATAGTGGCTGTTCTTTCTGTTCATTAATCCATTCCCTCTAAATGTTGCCTCATCCGTGAATAAAATTCTATTAGGTACGATTCGATTTTGAATTATCCAGCGGCAAAATTCCATACGGCTTGTGAAATCTATAAATAAGAGGGCTGAACAGGCTGGACATGAAATGGATATAAACCATGACGTTTTAATGTTCTTCAAACTCGCATTCGTGGTACATTAACTCGTGCAGATACACGACGAACAGAGTTGTTAGGATTATTATCAATTTGCCGCAGTATTTTGTCCTCATTAAATTATTATTTGTGGAGCCATATGAAAGATATGGTATACCAAACATCATCATAGACCGTTGAAGATCTTAAAAGACGCATGTTTGAGGCAATTAATTCGGAATAACAATGATATGTTACGTAGAGCAACAAGATCTCACTTAAGAAGAGTCCGAACGTGTCTCGAGAGCAACGGTAGCCAATCTTTGGCAACAACAATCTTCGTAGTGAATTTAAACTAATACAAAATTAATTATTGGTTTTTCTGACACTGTAATTATTTAATAAATAATAATTTAACACTCTGTATTTTGAAAACGGTTTACTTTAGGATATAACTTTATTAGAATTTTTAACTATATTTGATCTAAAGATTACGTACACGAAGTAGTGTCCTCACGTCGTGGGACACCCTGTATACTTTATCAATTATTTCTTTTTTTTTGTTGCGTTTTTATTATTATTATTATTATTATTATTAGTGGAAACTTAACCCTTCAGTAGGGAGATCGAAGAAAAAGTATTCAACAAATTTTACATTTTATCATTCTTTATTTTAATATCGACTTATTTAAACAAAACAACTTCAGTAACATAACTTCAAACTATGACTAACTAGGAAGCAATTTGTTAACAAGAGCAAAAATGAAATTTTTGCAAGGCTTTGCTTTTCGGCTATCACATTTCGATTGGTTGCTTCTATTGATTTTACTTACAGCAAAAATGATTATATAATAGAGAGTTTGTGATGTACTGTAGTAGAACCTATCACAACCCCAATAGCTCGCCGGTACTCACCAGAAGTAGTGCCTGCTACTACGCAGGCTGGTATATTGAGTCGAGGGTACGTACCTGGAGCTTCGCCACCTCGGCTCCAATGCCTTTCCCACCATCACTTACTGGTTACTCAATAAACGACATCCCTTCATTTTTGTCAGCAAAAAATTATCAACATGCGGCATATAGCTTAATTCAAAGGAAGAAGGCTACTGAAATATATAAGGATTAAACAAGGCGTCCATTAGAAAAGGAATCTCCAAGAACAATCTATTATTGATATTAAATTCGTTATCTTTGTTTAAAAAACTACATTTCGGTAGCAGAATTCGTAATACTGAATATTACACAATATCGGGTGTGGCTGTATATTACTGTTATTTTAAATGCACAATGTTGTGTATTTTTATATATTTAGAATTCAAATATACGAGGTTTCGCTATTTAGTTTCCGGACTGTCACTATAAAAAGAAATAAAAAGAAATACTTAGAATTTGAAGTCATCTCTTCGGGCTTACGCACGTCATCGTAGGATTGATTGATGCTGATGATTATCAAAGCGGGATACCAGATCCGCCGGTCAGCACGAAGAGATGACTTTATTAGGCACAAACCGCGGAAACCTGAAACTTTACATGTTTGATATTTATTTAAAGTAATCTCCATTTATTATAATACATCTATGGCAACATTTTAAAAGTTTTTGAAAACAGTCGGGAAAGACGTCTGAAGGAACTGTTTTCAATGCGGCGTTTACATTTGTCTTAATACTCTACGCTCTCAAATCGTTTTAATTAAAAAAAACAGTTGGCCGGTGCTAACGCAGATACATGGGGTGGGTGATTGATCTCAACAACGCCGCGTTCCGTGAGAAATGATCATCACAATAAGTGCAGAACGGGCAGGTGCATCTCATCCAACAACAACCTTGTTTAAAAATTGGAGCATGGACAGCTATATTCAGGAGAATCGTCTGTCAAATCTTTTTTTAACGGAAATCTTAACGAAGAATACTATTGCGAGAATATTATTCTTTACCCGTATATAAACTAACTTCATGATGTTGAAATTGAAAATAGCTACTTCCAACAAGTGCTATTAGACCACACGTGACACAAACTACTCTGGAATATCTGCGAGAATTTTTCGATACCAAAAATGAGTGATTTGGCTCCTTTCGACTATTCCATATCTAAAAAATTAAGTTTTAAAACTCCAGTGCATAGATGACTTAAGAGACAACTTTACCAGGCAATTTCAACTGATTGGTGAAAATATCAATATGTGTAATTGTTGCCGGCCAACATTTTCAGGATCTGTTGTAATAACTTTAGCAAAAAACTATGCATTTCTATGTCTAATTTCAGCATATCATTTATTTTATTGATTTATCACTCTATTATCATTTTGTAAATATAAATACCAATGTTCTTGGAAAGGTGTCCTTTTGTGTGACCTTTCATTTTGGGTTAGACTTTATAAAGGCAGTACAGACAGGCAATTTATAATCCACAGTCGTCTAGGTCTTAGAGACTTATTGGATACATGTTATATACGACCTCTTATTTCTGCTTGTTTGTCAAAATTCATTAACAGTTGATACAAATACGATTGCGGTATGATAAATCTGGTAAAATTCTAATAAGGAACGTCACAATCGCGAATCTCATATAATATTTGTCAAGCACCATCTTTCACTAGGCCACATTAAGGGTTTGAAAGAGATATGTTGTTTAGTTCAGTTTTAACAGCCATTGAAAGCAGACAACCACTCGCATTGATTGCAAACACGGAGAAAAGTGAATTTCGTGTGCTGATTATACATTTTTGCGTGGAAAAACCATTACCCAAAACGAAACAAAACTTTATAAATATTATAGGCACTCTTCACCATCGATTAAAATGATTTACAAGTGGTGTACTGATTTTTGTGGTGGTCGTACAAGCACAAGTGATGCCGAACTTTCCGGACGCCCAGATGAGGTCACTACACCAGAAATGATTGAGAAAATCCGGGATATGGTGATGGACGTTCGGAGAGTGAAAGTGCGCAAAATTGGTGAGGCTGTGGGCATCTCAATCGAACGGGTACAGAAAACATTTTGCATATCATATCCTAGCTTAGCCTTGCCTCACAACGCCTCAACACTGCGCAAGCGGTACAAACGAGGATCATGATAATGATGATGATGATTTGTATTGGAGACTGCTATCCGTAAGATGGTTGTCGCGATTGCTCACAATCGACAACAAACGCACTCGTGCGATAACTTCAAATGAAGGTTTGGCAATGTTTAAGTGTAATCCAGCTGAATGTTTGCATCGATTCATAACTGTGGACGAAACGTAGATCCATCGCTACAGACCAGAGATCAAGGAACTGTCGAAACAGTGAATTTCTCCCGGTGAATCGACGCTGAAGAAAGCAAAGGTGGTTAAATCGGCTGGAAAGATTATGGTGACAGTTTTTTGGGATGCACGTGACATAAACCACATGGATTACCTTGAAAAGGGAAAAAGATTATCGGCAAATATTATTGCAACATATTGGACCGTTTCAACGACGTTTTGAAGGAAAATCGACCGCATTTGTCTAGAAAAGTTCTCTTCTATCAAGATATCAAGATAATACGCGGCTGCACACGTGTGCCGTCTCCACGGAAAAATTCCCTAAACTACAGTACGAATTGCTTCCTCCTCCACTATACTCTCCAGATTTAACCCCCAGCGACTATTTCCTATTTCCGATTTTGAAGATATGACTCGGCGGAAAGTGATTGGTCTCTAACGATGAACCCATCAATGAAACAAACACCCATGTTGATGAGTTGGAGAAATCGTATTATTCAGAAGGGATCAGAAAATTAGAAAAACGTTGGATTAAGTATATCGAGCTAAAATAAAACGTTTTTTGTCGAAATAATTATTCCTTGTTTAATTTTTACCAGACGCCTCTGTATATTGTTGTAAATATTTTCTAAACTATGGAAAGGTTCAGGCGCAGTATTAAATTTCTTTTTATAACAGGATATGATTTCCATGTTGTATTCGAACAAGTAGCCTGAAATAATGACCAACAAAGTTTAAAATAACAATTTTACAACAAAATGTAAACTCTAAGCTGTTTAGTTTAGTCCAAATACAAATTATGGAATCAAAGCTGGCACAAAACGCGCGAACACCGCCTCCAGGAATATTAATTAACATACTCGCATAATTCCTCATTTAATCAGGATTACATGCAGAGGGTATCTCGCCTACATAACACTCCGCATTATCGACCTAAATTCCAACAAACGAACGTATCAGAAACTTTGAATATTCCCTGCAATATAACTTTCCTCTCAAATCAATTATTTGATTAGTGTCGCCATAACGACACGATTCAGGCTAGAACTGCAGAATATTTTTTGAGGAATTTTAAAGCGAACAAGAGGATTTGAAAGGGGAGTTCCGCGGTTTAAAACGCGCCTACTTTTTTTATTTTGTCGCTTTCGGTCCTCTGTCTCTCTCTGAAGCACCCCGGGGACGCGATCAATGCAACTCTAATTAACCTACCGTTGAATTTTTGATCCACTTGAAACAATGAAATGTTTTGAGACTAAACAAAATTAACTCTCCCCGATGTTGATACGCGGTAATAGAATAATCTGACTGCCGAGCGCCGTTCTGGGCCCCCGATTTTAGAGCGACGCCGCTTTAGGCGATTTCGCTCATGACTATAAAGCTGCGAATTTGAAGCTCATGACTGTTATAATAATCTCGGTACTGGTTTAGAAGTATTTATTGGGATTGCATTTTTAAACGAATGACCACCATAATCACATTTATTAATCTAGTGAGAAAATCCCGTAATATTATTAATTTTCCAAAGCTTTAACTTAAAAAATGCATACTTGCAAAACTACAATCGCCATTTCTGGCACATGTATAAAATACAACTTATAGAATCTTTATACAGAGTGTCCCACGACGTAAGGTCACTACGTCGAGTACGTAATATTTAGACCAAATATAGTTAAAAATTCTAATAAAGTAACGCCCTAAAGTAATCCGTTTTCAAAACAGAGTGTTAAATTATTATTTTATTAATAATATTTTATTATTATTAAATAAATATAATTTTAGAAAAACCAGAATATATTTTTATTTTAGTATCAATACGTTATAAAGATTGTTGCTCTCGAAACACATTCTGTCTCTTCTTAAGAGAGATGTGGTTGCCCTACGTAACATATCATTGTTATTCCGAATTGGTTCTGTTGTGTCAAAAATGAATCTCCCTTTCATATGGACCACAAATAATAATTTGAACAAGTTAAGTCCGGAGATCTTGGGGGCCAGGGGTTCTGTTCTCCTCTTCCAATTACACGCCCTTGCTGGTACTACATACCATGACTGATCGCCAAAGAGACATCATCTAACAATCCTGCCAAATGATCTTCTAGAAAATGTAAATATCTGTGGGCGGTTAAATGGTTCTCAAAACGAGTTGACCAATGAGCATGTTATCAATAATTTAGTACCAGATATTCACTGAAAACCTATGTTGATAATTTCACACTGTGATTTCGTGTGCATTCTCCAAATCCCAAAAGTAGCAGTTCTTTCTGTTCATTAATCCAATCCAATTCTATTACGTAGGTTTCAATTTTGAATGATCCAGCGGCAAAATTCAATGCGACTGGAGAAATCTGTATATAAGAGGGCTTGAACAGGCTGGATATGAAAATGGATATAAACCATGACGTTTTAACGTTCTCCAAACTCGCATTCGTGGTACATTAACTTGTGCGGATACAGGACGAACAGAGCTGCTGGGATTATTAACTATGTCTGGCAGTATGTTGTCCTCATTGTCTAGTACTTGCTGTATTTTTTTTTTTCACTTAGGTTCGTTAATGGTTAATTACCTAATTACCTTAAAATTGATCGTGTTTGCCCACCTCCTGCCTGTATTACCTACGGGAACGTTCGGCTCACCTCCGGCAGGATTGGTTTTGGTTTTGGTATTTAGAAATTCTTTTTATATTGTTTCTGTTTTTCTCTATCTCTGCCTAATTATAAACATAACCTACTATGTGTTACATGCTATATGCTACTATTTCATGCTATTTTTGTTATCATACTACTTTATGTCTTTTGTTTGTTAAATTTGCATACTTCATGCAGCCTAAATCTACTGTTATCGTTAATTCTGCAAACTACATGCTACTTACATAACGATATACGTACTAAATTTTTATTGATCGTATCCGGGTTTGTCTCAATTGGGTGTGATTTTTCATACTCTGTATTGTTTCCAATAGAGGCGAGATTGACCTTGTGTTTTCTTCTTCTTGTTCTTGTTCTTTCTCTCGTCTCCAAGTTCCTGCGGCTTATCCCTTTCGGTTCCAGTGTATTTCCTGGCGTCACGTCTGGGATCTTGATGGTATTGGTTCAGAATTTCTAGTGCGATTTTTCATGTCTTATCTGCAAGCCCGTTTAGAATACCAAACAGGTGCCAAATACCTCTTGTATATTAATTCCACTTAAAGCGTTTCTCTCCTCCTCCAGCTGGGCCTGGGTGTCTGGGCAGTTGAACAGTACATGTTTCGGAGTACCTTCCTCACCACACCTACACCGGTCATCCTCTCTCAGATTGAATCTTACTAGGTATTTGGGATACGGACCATGACCACTCGAGAAATGGACATGTCCCTTTTCTGGTTGGAAATGATCCATACTCATCCTTTCTTCTATATCGGATGTTAGTTGGTACGTCCCTTTTCCAACTTTGCTGTTTTCCCATGTCTGCTGCCACTTACTGTATTGGACGCTCAGTTGAAGGTTTCGGGAAAGTCCCGTGTTCACGTAGGTGGTTGTGCACTCGTTGGAAAACTCGTCGGTCTGGTAGTCGCCGATTTGGAAATCTCAACCCATATTCTCGAGCAGCTGCTACTGAGTTTCCATCGCAAAAACCATACATGTAATGGATATCGACGTACTATGTATGCATCATTACTGCAAACCTGAGTAAAAACATCATCAATAAGTCGAATTTTATTAAGTAGACTTTCAAAATCATAAAAACGGGAAATTACTATCGCGTTGTAAAAGTAAACATTATCAACACTGTTAATAATCACAAGCAGAGAAATCAACTTTAAGGTGCTTTACAATTTGACATACAAGTAAATAATATAATTTCCATAATAACGTAGACAGTTTGTATCAAATACCACTTAATATCGTTTATTGTTTCGGATGCCTCAGTATTTAATTAAAACAGGCCACAACTTCTTTAACTAGTGACCTTACACCATGGGACCCCTGTATAGTTTTCTCGTATTAAAAATCCACATTATTTCGTTGTCATTTTGAAGGACCAACCTCGTTAATTACAAGGAAGCTATCACAGTCTTCGAAAGTAACACTATTTTCGTTCTATAAACTCTAATTCTTTCCCTTATAATCAAATTTTCCAAGGTTTCCTAATGTAAGCAATGGACATTTTTAACATAAGACAGTTGTTACCTTATAAGTATGAACATTTTATACGGGATAAGTAGCAAAGTGTGAAGTACGATTGCTAGTCTTTCCTAAATATAAGCTGATCCCCAGCGGGCTGTGGAATGAAAAGTCACATCTTTTCTAGACTAAAGGAATGTTTATAATGTCAATTTCAGGTTGGCTTGTGTTAGCTGGAATTAAATAATAATGAAACGTCATTTTTAGGAGCAGAAATCTTTTATTGAGTAACAGTAAAAGAAATGAATAAACCTGAACTAATGTAATGATCACAACAAATGTTGAAAATGTCTGCCTTCTTCCTCCAAACATTTCTGAACTCGTCTTCGCATATCTTCAAAAACATTTTGTAATAATTGAGGTGAGTTGTTAATTTCTTGACAGTTTTCTTCAATTCTAAGTTTCAGTTCGTTTAAATCATTAACTGGAGTTTTAAAAATGGCGTTTTTCAAATAGGGCCATAGAAAAACGTCCAAAACAGTAATATTACAAGAGAGAGGGGGCCAGGGTGTTGCTGTATTCCTACTAATGATTCGGTCATCCAAATATTCGCGTAAAAAATTAATTGTATCTGCAGCTGCATGAGCTGTTGCGCCATCCTGTTGCAGAAAACCATCCCATAGCTCATCGTCCTAAAGTTCATTTAAGAAAGGTTGCAATAATTCGTTCCTGTACCTTGTTGCAGTTAGCGTACCTTCGAAAAATATTGGCCCAAGTAACCTAGGACAACAAATTCCAACCCAGACTCCTATTTGCTGTGGATTCATTGTCTTACAGTTTCAGTTAAAGCAGGTACTATCTTCTTTGGCCTACCAGACCCTTCTTTCCTTCCAACACTTCCAGTTTCTCGAAAATTGCTGACTAAATTCTTAACCAAAGCATAAAATTTTCGGTATGTAATAATTTCATTGGGATACCTCTCTCGGAATTCCACAAAACAAGGAGGAATCGAACAGGTAAGATTCAATAATGAATGCTCTTTGAAATCTATTAAAAATCATTTTAACAATCTGGCAGATTCGTATAAAAAAAAGTTAACTAATTTATCTGACATCATAAACATTCCTTTAGTCTAGAAAAGACGTGACTTTTCATTCCACAGCCCGCTGAGGATCAGCTTTTTTTGGATCTCTTTGATAGTAACTTTATATACAACGCATTATAATTGTCGTTAATGCAGATTCCATTGTCTGTTGAAAATGAACTGCCAAACATTGTATTGGTTCATGGTATGGTAATAATTTTGCTTGTATTGTATTTGGCTGACGAGATGGCATGAGACAGGAATGCGGCCTAACGCGTTCTTCCGAGAAGATTCGCCTACTCGACACCAAAATCCCTGCACTACTATTCCGCATAAGGACATTTCTTCTATAGTGAGAATATGCTGCATTAAATTATACTACTTATGTTTAGTCACCCCGGTTACATTGGTAAATGTATTCAAAGCAGGTAGTAGACCCTGCAAGTTTATTTACTGTTTAGGTTTCTTTCTAAGAAGCGATATCCCCTTACTTCAGTTCCCTCATGCCATCTCGTCAGCTGTGGACAATAGTTAAAATATTTATTAGGAATTTTTAAGTAAAAGGGGAACCACATTACATGCATTAATCTATAGAGAATATCAGATAAATAGTTAAATTTTCTGATGTTTTACTTAAATAAATTATGCGATTATCTCATAAGGTGAAGCAGAATTAATTTTAAATAATATAAAACTTCCTTTTATGACGTCTCTATAAAATACAAATCCTAAAATCTTTATACAGTTTGCTCATATTAATTGCCCTAATTATTGAGCTGAGGTTTTGGAGGATTCAAATAGTTTGTTACAAGCACATTACCAAAATCCTTGAATAAAACGCCATTTTTTGTACACCGTATGTTTAGAAAAAATGGGTCAGGTAGGCTATTGCTGAATTTTGTTAATGTAAACGGATGTCGTAACTTTACATGCAGATTCCTCCAACTATCAAAAGTTGTATTGAGGCAATGGTTATTATTTCATATGATTTCATTGATATTTGTATTTTTCTTTCTATAATTACACAAAAACAGTTGTTTTTTAACTAATACTAGAATATTTTTACCAGATAATCGTGTTTCGGCTATAACCAATGATTATAAGTGAGGTTATGTAAACGGTTCACTTACTTGCTTTGAAAGAGCGAGATCTAGGACGCGGTTTTCCAAGCATCTCCATGCACTTAGGCCATATGGCCCATTGTACACCCTAATTAAGAATTTTGCCTATCTAGGGTAATTCTAACTCCAGTAGTGATTTTTAATGTGTCATACATCGTAGTGGCACGGGACCTACGGCTTTACTTCTTATCCGACAGAAGGCGCATTTTCAGATTTTTCCCCGCTAGAAAAATCTCGCCGACCTCAGCCAGGTTCGATCCTGCGTCCTTCGGGGCTAAAGGCAAACGCGTTAACCACTAGACCACCGAGGCCGGCATGTAAACGGTTTAATAGGCTTCGACATGTCGTTACGTAAACAAAATTGAACAGAAGCCTATTTTATTCATTTTTGAACATCCGTATGCTGTTTTTTTTCGGTCTGTGGGTTACCTCACATCACATATTTCTGAACAAATAACAATTTCAAAAATACCGAACGTAAATAAGAGTTTAATATATTTGAAGTTGTGTAACTGTCAGCCATCAAGAGTAAACAAACCGATCATAACCTCAAATTTCGTTAATAATGACAACTATTCTTCAAAATGCCACATTAGGACTAAATTGGGTACTACGTATTGTTAGTCGATAAAATATGTAATTGACACAAATCCATCAATTAGGCATGGATTAATTACTTTACCTTTTCATAGTATGTACTCCTATGCAATAACACCATAAAAACCTTTAATGTCCGCAATATCAAGGTACAACTGTGATAGAAACTGTAGCATAAAAATACAGATTATATGATACTACTTCATACATAAATACATTCTAAATAGAAATGTACTACAGGAAATGCTCGCAAATTCAATCACAAGTACATCGGTGCTAATCTAATTCTGATAACCCGCAGGATCGTCAGACTTTGACCCTTTGATACCGCATTGATCTTTAATAACAGCTTTAAGTAATAGGCTATTTCACTAATACTATTTGTATATTTTCTAATTATGGAATTTATTTAATAAAGTATACTAATTGTTATGATAATAAGTTTAATTTTCACTCAGAGGTAGAACACAGTTCTATTTTAAAATCACCAGCTACCAAAGAAAAATAATTGTTTATTTTTCGTAAATAATCTATCACAAAGAAAAATGAAACTGAAATGACACAAAATAACCTGTGCGTCTTATATACCCGTCTCACGATGGATACCGCGCGGCGGGAGGTAGAAGCACGGTCTATTGCACTTGTACGTCACAAGTTTGTTGTGTTTTATTTTTTTATGTGCTCAACCAGTTGAGTTCCGGCAAAACATATTTTCTATTTTCACCCCTGTTTTTACTTAAGCTTCGGTTATTTAGAAAGATTTGAATGATGTTTTTAAAAAGCTTGAAGGTATCTTTCTTTTCAGCGGAGGTAAACACTGTTACCGTAAATATCGTTTATCGAATTTAACTAATAGCTTGACACTTATAATATGTCTAACATATAGCTACTAACAGTTTTTATAAATTATGTAATTCAATTTATTCTTTATTAAAAAATGTGATGTTACGTAGGTGTTCTACCGAACAATTTATTAATTAATTTAAGACATTTGTCCTTAAGCAACGCCGGAGACGTAGTTCCACGTCCTTCATAAGTTCGCGAATTATCATCCAAATCCATTTTAGAAATATTTAGCTATAAATAAAGCTTTTTACATAAATAGCTTCCAATGTATTGATAAAAATTTTGTAAGCTGCTAATCTTGATTGCATTGATTCATTCAGCTGCGTTGCCTCTAAAGACACTTATATACCGCTAATAAAACAATTTGCTTTACAAAATCTCAAATCCAAAGAATGGATTATCAAATCTGAGATAATAAAGTACATAAATGAATACTGTAATAAAGTTATTCTCATTCTGTTATTATCTGCCCTCTGGTGTTGTAAAGTAGCCTAACTGTAAAATAGGCTTCCGATAAATAAACATGACAGAAAAATGGCTTTCCTGTTTATAATTCCTTTTTGGAGATTCCCATCATCAACAATAAATCACTAAACGCAGCTCAACTGCAATTAAACGAATAAACAAAGTGGAAAAGCATACGTGTAACCGTTAATTCGCTCATACAACATTCGCCGAAACATGCAGAGCCCTCGCGTTGAAGCAGTCTGGGCCTATGTGTACACAGCTAACCTAAAACAAACATTCAAATTATTTCAGAGAAGTGATTGTATTTATTAATGCGATGATATGAAGTATCGAACACGGCGGGGTTTAGCAGCCATTTGCCCCAGAACAATAGGCAGATTATTAAATATTATTAGTACAGAGCTTTGGGGGAGAGCCCGGTGGCTTTAAGTGCTTTTTCTGACTGTTTTACTTTTAACCACAGCCACTTAAAACTATCTAACAAACTTTGTTGAAAATAATAATTTTATTTTTAATACTTTATATGTGTAAACATACGTATATGTATATAAAATAAGGGGTTTCCCGGTTTACATACTGTTAGGTATATTTAAAGAGTTAACGTACAAGGATGTATTAGAAATTTTATTGTAAGTAGAAACGCGTAAGCAAAAAAAATTAATTACATATCATAGTTTTACATGTATGTGTTTCTGTTTACAATTGCTCAGTCAGCTGGCGACATTTGTCATTATGCGTCCATTGATATTTGTGCCATTTTTTTGCAATTACACATAAAACAGTTCTTTTAGAGCTAACTATATTTTTACCATCATCATGATTTTATTGCTATAAAATGGTGTAGAAGTTGAAACAAAATTTATTTATGAACAAATAGTATTTTTGGGATGCAACCAACATGAATTCAGTTTTGACGTATGGAATACAAAATTTAACACAATATTGCGGCGTATTTTTAAATGTTACTGTTGCACAATTTTAGGAAGCATTGAATAGATATGTAAATGTATTTCGTGAGAGAAAGAGGAGTAGTGAACGACCACTGAAATGCACTGCGGAAACTAATAATGTTAGTAGGGAAAATAATGAAAAAGGATTTATCTATATCTATATTCGCGTTTCAATTAATTCATGTAATTCTTATAATTATCTGCTGAAAACAGAAGGTTTAAAGGATTCACATATTCTTGGAAGATAATAATTTATTTTGTATTGTCTTCTATTTGGTTTACAAAAACAATAATTTATGGCAAATACTTCCCTTGACCCTAGAAGTAAACATTTCTAGAGGAATAAGCCTTAACAGAAGTAAAAAAAGGTCGAAAATAAAATACATAGATCATGAAAATACCATTCAATGAAAAAGATTGAGCAGCAATAGGAGAATATAAAAATTAGAAAATATGGGAAAAAACGAGGGAATTCTCTGTGACATATTACATTTCTCCCAGAAATCTTCTATTCTATTTTTCTTCAAATTTGTTCGCTATTGTATTTACATTCTATCTGTCTTTCATGTAGAGGGCAAAATTTGTTAGGCGGTTGGTTTGTTTAATAAATCAAAACATTAGATCTTAAAAATGTATGAAAAACTGAAAAGGATAAATGGCCATGGAAGTAGAATTCATGCCTAGCTGACAAAAAATGCTAAGCAGTAATAAAATAATGCGAAAATTATAAAATAAAATGTGAAGGACAAAAGTGGAGAAAACGGGGGACTCCCCCAATACATATATTAGCCTTCAGAAAACAATTTTATCTTCTATTATATGGTTTCTTCTAATGTTTGGTCTGTTGCTTCTACAGTCTATTATTGTCTTGAATTTAGTTTAAAGGGTGAACATTTAGATAGTTTGTAAATTAAATAAAATACGGCAATCAATTTTTAATGGTAAGTTTCACAATATAATTAACAATGCAAGTAGTAATTCATCAACTGTAATTAACAATAATAAAATAATATAAAAATTAGAACCTAAAATGTATAATTCAAAAATGGGGGAATATCCAAATTAAATTCATAGATGATATCATATGCTAGTTAGAATATTGGACGAAGAAATGTTGGAACGACAAAAATTTACTGGAATAAGAGCATACGAAAATTAGAAAATAAAATTCATATGAGGAATGAGAAAAACGGAAATGCCCTATCAAATATCATTGCTGTTTTAATAATTATTTAGTTTCTCTTTTTATTAGCTTCACACTTAGCCTAAACAGGACTTTGTATGGTTCTACCATTGTTGCATAAAAGAAAACGTAATTATTTTCTTCTTCAATAAAATATAGATTTCTCACAATTACGTTAGAAAGTTGAAGTATAAGTAGGGTAAGTTAACCCATACAAAAATCAGGACTCATAAAACAACTCGAATATTGAAAAAGTAAGTTCGTCTTCCAAAATACATCTTCTAAAACAACAAATTTAAACATAGTGCTGCAACCCACCATACACAATTTCATAATCCGGCTTTGTCGACGTTGAGGTCTCAAACTTTAAACTTTCTCTGGAATTGCAGTCGATCAGCGTCCAGGTCAGTGTCCCTTGTTTCTATCTAATCGCTAAGGAGAAGCACGAGACAGAAAGACAGCAGTGGAACGTGAAGTTTGCCAACTATTAGCATAATTGAGAAATCTTTCAAAGTTATCCATAAAATAAGAAAACCTATTAAAAAAAGTTTTTGGACTTCCAAAATAATTATATACGTGGTGTGTTCAATTGAAACCCATCTTTGCTTTATAAAAAAATTCAACAATTAAATTACAAATAATTACCGTCACAGTTAAGACACCTATTCCATTGTTCTACTAACCGACGTATACCCTGCTCATAGAATTCTTGTGGTTGCTGATTGAAGAAGTCTTCCGCAGGTATCTGTACTTCTGAGTTAGACTCAAAATGCCGACCTTTTAACGCCTTTTTCAGCTGTCCAAAAATATGGAAATCGCAAGGCGGGCTATAGGGTGGATACTCTAAAACCCTCCATTTCTTTCGTTGAGGTTTCTCGTTTACCACATTAGCAACATGAGGCCTAACATTGTCGTGCAGCAAAATGACCCCACGCGTTGGTTTTCCTGGACGTTTCCGTCCTATTGCTTGATGAAGCTTGTTCAAAGTTCCGTTGTACAGATTTGTATTGACATTTACTCCAGGTTTCTGAAACTCTATCAACAAGGGTCCTTCATGGCCGAAAAAAAAAAGTTAAGATCACCTTGCCTAAAGAAGGTTGTGCTTTAAACTTTTTCGGTGGTGATGAACTTGATGTTTCCACTGCACCGACGATAACTTACTGGATGGCTCGTAGTAATGGCACCAGCAACTGTTGACAGAAGAAAGTCATCACGATTTTGCCTATAGTCTGTGAGGTATTGCAGAGATAAGCCCATTCGCAAGCATTTTTGTTCATTAGACAAGAGACGGGGAATCCATTGCGAACAAACTTTGCTGTAACCCAGACTACGAACAATACTATGGACAGATCCTACATTCGCACCAACAATTTCTGAAATTTCTCTAATTGTACTTCGACTATTTTCCCTAATAAGACCTTCCACACATGTCATATTGTTTTCTGTTAATGCAGTACATAGTGCACCTGGTCGCGGCTCTTCCATAGTCCCCTCTTTACCATTTGAAAATTTTTGGCACCATTCCTTCACAGTTGGGCACGCAGTACATGCATTTCCATGAATCTGCAATGGCTGCACACCCCAAATTCAAACGCCAGAAACTTTTTAATGTGTTGTTTACAAACATTACTAACAGTAACAAACGTCATTTTAGTTATTGCATTTCTTTTCAAGGCTAAGCTGATCAAAGACGGGTTTCAGTTGAACAAGTCTCGTACTGGAAAGTAAAATCTATAAAACTTAAAATAAAAAAATTAATATATTATACCAGTTCTATAATAAATATTTTGATGATTTCTGAAATTCACAATAATACAAAAATTAAGTATTAAATCGATGGAAATGATAAAGATACTGATGCTATTTTTGATTATGATACTTCGGATTAAATAAACGCAGATTTTATTTAAAAAAACAACGTACGCGGTAACTCCTAGCAACGCTTTTGGACGAAACCGTGAAAAGGCACAATAAAACGAGCTTTTAATTTAATTCTATTACAGGGAGCCGAATAAAAGGCTTCCATTGTGCCCATTGTTCGAAGCAAAGCAAACCCTTAAACTCGAATTATTCTAATGCAAATATAATAATTACATCATCACGTCAAGTGGGCGCGATACAGCCTTAATAAAACCGCGTACACCCTTAAAACCTGCACCACCCTCCCTGATGTTCGAGGAGGGTGCGCGGTCGGGAAAATAAATTTTTGATTAGGGCTCGCGAGCAGTGCAGACTGCAAAAGGCATCGAGTGGACAGCGCCTTCTCCTCCGAAAATTGTCCAAGACAAAAGCCGGCCGGAAATTGGTTTTCATCCCTTTTGTTGCTGCTCCTGGTTAAACGTTCTGATACGATCTGAGATTATTATTTATATTAGGTGTGGTTCAAGAACAGACGGGCGAAATGGCGAAAGCAGAAGCGCGAGGAGCAAGAACGCATGAGGAAATTGCAGGAGGAGGAAGTCTGTCGAGTGGTCGAGCAGCCGAGGCTCCTAGCACCTCCCCATCACTATAGCGAAGACGATTCATCAGATTTAGAAGTCGCCTAGGGTTGTTCATTTCGCACATTTCTAGTCAACCAAGAATTCGTTATGGTATCCGAAAAACGTTTAATATACTCCAACAAGATTATTTTAATTTTTACAGTTGAACCATTTGAGGTAGGTATGTAAACAATTGTTCATCGATGTATCTGTCGAGTCTTGTTTATTGGACTTGATAGAACATTAAAATCTCGGAAACTATCAATACCACGACGTTGGTTTAATAACAAAACAGTTTCTTACTTTTACAACTACATATTAGAAATATCTAATCCATTTTGTCATATATCAGTTCCTTCCTGAAATATTTTGAAAATACTGAAAAATAGGAAACTTTTTTCAGTTTGGCCAACATCGTAACCTTTTGCAGTTTTCAACATTAGAAATTGAAAAATTGCGCAGAGGCACTAATTTAATATTTTGAGGCAAAAAAATCAATTTTTTATACTTTGGTTATCATTATTAAAATAATAAAAATTAATTCATTCACGTGCGTGATTTAATTAGTTGTACTGAATTAATTTGTACGTAATATTTGTAAAGATGTACATATGACTGTATTAGACTCGAATTAAAAATACTAGATTTTAGGTTAACTGCAAATAACTTTACCTACGTCTCTTTTACTTTTTAAGCTGTGTATAAATTTATGTTGAAATGTTTTTCCTCTTTACGATGTAAATATACTGTTTTCTCTAACTGTAATCTTATTATGTAAAATTGTTCTATAATTTATGTGTAAAATATTAAATAAAACTCTCGTCAACAACATCTCTGTTTAATTGGTTTTTTTTTTCTAGAAACTTATCGTGTTTTAGCAATTTGGATTACCTTTTCACATAGAAGTACTTGCTTTTTTTTCTTGAATTTCAAAACGAAAGTCCATCACTTGTTGCTTTTTTCTAAGTTGTATCTGAGTATCTTCGTATCCGTAAAATCGTTTCACAAGGTAATTAACCCAAATATTATTTACTGCTTATTACTTCAGATGTTCAAATATACTAATAAACTCATAAATACGTTACACCTTTATATTGTCTTCTAAAATTGTTAAACCCAAACTTGCTTCACTTTTCAAATTGTTGTTGATTCGATGTTACTTATTTGTTTTAATTTACTTTAAATTAAATTTGATTGTTTCCTAACCTTGAAGTTTTTTGAAGTTTTAAACGTCATACGCATATACCAACAAAAGATGTCAAAAAAGCCACTGACATCTACTGACGCTACTTTGATAATCTGTCCCAAATTCTTGATTTTCGGCTAATTTACCGAATTTTATCCATTTTTCACACAGATAAGTAACAAATAATGCTGATTTGAACCGTAACACTTAATAACATAGTTTTATTCAAACAGGATATAATAAACACACAAAATTACAATTTTAGTTGACTCGCCAGACGAGCGTCTGCTCACATTGAGATTTTCATGACAACTCCCCGTTGTTTCTTCCTCCTTTTTTTCAACGAGTAACCATGGCATTATCATAATACAAACAAAAATAAGTACATTTTACGAAAAACATGTGACTTTCTCAACAATGGGAAAGCAGAATGAAATTAACACAAATTAACTAAATCTTAAATATTTAAATAACTTTTTGAAAATATCATTTACATCAAAACTGAAATTATAGCCAAATTTCTTATTTAAAAAGGGGTGTTTTGACACCTCACACGGCTTATCACTAATTTTTTTAACAAAATTTATATTCATTTTAAATATAAAACACCTTAAATTAATAATAGTTAACAACTAAAAGTGGTATGTATCCGTACTAATTTGTTTCTAAATATTGGTTTTGGTTATAATTGTTAGAATTTTCTATTTATTATGTACTGGAAGCATGTTCAAAGAACAGTTTGATGCATGTAACATGCACGCTTTTACGTCTACCTACAACTTTGTATTTAAATTAAATATTTTTTTAGTTGTGAAGCACAAACTCCAATTTAGTGACAGCTAGACCTCCTGAAGGCAGCATGTGCAGCTTTATTTATTAAACATCTGAAAGGAAAATGTGCAGAAATTCTTCAAAACATACTTATCAAGTAATTCAAACACCATTTTTACCAACTACAGAAGACTATACTTAAACGAAGATCGTAATCCCTGAGGATGTTAAATTATGGATTCAGAAACAAATTATTTGTTTGATATTAAAAACAATTGCAGCAACTGAACTATACTTTGCTAACTGCTAAATCACTTTATAGATGATATGAACTATATGGTTTAAGGAAATACATAATTAGTTCTGTATTCCACAGCCAACGTTTATTAATTATTTTGATGCTACTGATGGTAAAAATTGCTGAAACTTTAGCTGCTTTAGTAGCAGTTGTAGTGTGGGTAGTAATGCTACAAAAAGTTACTTGTAACTACACTTTACTACAAAATTTGCTTAGTAGCTTGTAATGCAGTTCAGCTACTTATGCAGCTTTCTCAACGCGGGATTAAACGCACAAAAAAACTACAAAAAACTGATTATGAATTAGTTTTTGGGTAATCTCTAATTCTAGGTAAGTAAAACCGTGAAAAATCCAACTGAACTTAAATTACTTTCAAACGTTTTACATTGTAAAGAATATAAATTTAAAGTTCTGGTTTGTTACATCCTTCGCATTATTGTAGGTTATATAATTTAATTAAAATTAAAACATTAAGTGCAGTACATAAGAGCACAAAAAACATCTTTTTTTGCTAATAATTTAAAAGTAACGTCGCTTGTTGCTTCATATATTTCTTTTTTTAAATAGAAGTTTTTCCGCATTTAACAACAAATAATGGCTTGATGATGGCATAAAATAGAGAAACAATTCTATTTTATTTAAACTGGAATATCTTTTCATGTTCTGTTCATAACACGGTAGCTATCAATAAAATTAATCTCTTCTTTGTATCCCTTGTATAAGTTTTTCGATATTGCACAAATAAGTCTTCCGTGAATGCATTTTCTGTTGTGCATTCTAACACAAAAATCATAATGGACACTACCCACTCAATTGAGTTCTTTTGTGCCGATAAGTACGTGAAGACCCAGAAAAATGTATCAAAATTGGTTTGTCTATGGGTACCTACACGTGTATTGTGCTATGAAGTGGAATACATATCTGAACGTTTTGAAATAAGCACCTTATTAGGAAGCGCAACGGACATAGGATCTGCAGAGAATTAAAAAGGAGGTAAGTATTATTTGATTTTTGCCTAACGTTTTTAGTAGTAATGTGTAGGTTTTTGCTTCCTAGCACTTCAACTTTGTTCTCGGTGGATGCATTTGAATGAAGGACTACAGAATAACAAAATGTGGTGTGTCATTTCAAAAGTTTACCAAAGAAATGGGAGACTATAAAATAAACAACAAAGAATTAGAGTTTTCTAGCTTAAATATCTACCTTACACTGTGCTACAATCATAACTTAAATTACAAACAATACTTGTATAGTCTTGGTGGCACTTAATAGCACGTTAAATCTGAACATAAAAATACTGGATGTTACTGAGTCAGTTTCTGCAAAAATACTATTTGTTTTTAAACAATCAAGTGTGTGTTTACAGAAAACAATTCGTTTTTATAAAACATGCAGAGAAACTATATTGAGAAAACATTATTTTAATATCAAAATGCCAATAAAGGGAACTTAATTACCTAAGTTACATTCTTTTGTAGTAAAACCTGAAGCTAGCTGCCAAGTTACAGCTGTCAAATATTTTTTTAAACAATTCAGGTATACATAAAACACAAATACAGCTTTCGAGATTCCCCAAAGAAAAAATAATAGATATACAGGGTGTATCAGAAATAGATACAAATATTAAAGGCGATGGTAGATTACAATATATACCAACTAGAAAAAACGTTTCTTTGGCAATGGGACCCTTAAGATATGAGAAAATAATGATTGAAATTTTGACCCAAAATTGTTTGAATACCGCAGGATAATAACAAAAATTTGAGTTCAAAGACATGTTATGCAAAGGAGAGTACGATAGAAGTGCAAAAACTTTCTTATCACCTGCCACAAACCAATACTATTAGGTAGGTCAGTAATTTCAGGGACCGCGGTGGTCGAGTGCGAGAACGCATTGGCCACTCGAGGTCACAGTAAATGCAGTTGCTCCGTTGGGGCGATCGAATCCCGACTGGGGCGACCGCATTTGCTTAGTTAAGTTTAGGGTGCATGTTGCATGAATGTTTAGTATGTAAGGGACGCCCGCACCC
>JABXWE010027685.1:0-33553 GCA_014611495.1 Limonius californicus
ATCCTTTTTACATATCTACAAGACCTTCCGATGGCATTCTTTGTTTAGTTTAAAGAATTATAAAGACATTTAACATATATTTAATAATAATTAGATTAATTTAACATAAATATCATGGCAATATATATATATATAAAATATTCAGCAACTTCTTCGAAGAATACGCTTTATTTGTACGGCGTTTTAACATTAAAAATTTGATACATATAATATATCCACTTAATAAATATGAATATGCGTGCCATATACAAAACACAAACACAAATCTGGATATGAAATATGTATTATGTTCTTAAAGAAATGTTACCGCCATACCTAGAACTTTCTTGGAAACGACATTTTTAAAACATCGTTTTAAAAATAATAAAAGTTTATTGTAGCAACTAGCAGTTTAGAAAAGTTTGTCTTTGAATTTGCGAAAAAATGTTAATATCCTTAAAAAAGATAGTGGTCGCCTGATAACAATTATAGATGCAGTTGCTGTAGCAGAAACCGAAATAATGGATAGTGAACCACACACATTTATTCGCCGTTTATGGTAACAAATAAACCTCTCTATAATGAAGCTTAGGTGCATAAACAAGGCTATGTCAGTTCATGGAATTTTAAGGTGTGGATTGCCGAAAACCATAATTTTTTGTTGAAACCTCTCCTGATTTTGTAAAAGTAGTTTTTGATGCAAGAAGGTTAATTGGACCAATTGTTTGATAACAGCATTGATGCTAGACTTTCACAAAAATATTACAACTACTTATTAATGAACTGCACACCCAAATATCAATTTAACCCATTTATAACTACTGTCATTTTAAAAGTACATTGATTTTTAATTCCATATTTAACGTTTGGCTGTTGTCATAAAAATGGCGCTACTGTCATTTGAAAGAAGAAGAAGAGCTCTCTGTAACGTGATTTCTTGTTTGCATGAACTCCAAGTAATAATGTTGTGACATGTGTTTGTTCAAGCTAAAGTTTTCTAAGGCATCATGGAAGTAAGTATATTATTATTATGCTTTTATGTATGTAGTGAGTGCAAGTATTTATTGGCAGAATCTATATATGTACGTCCATTCGATTCAATCCACCTTTTCGTAAACTCAATAGATTTCTTGGAAATTTACCTCAAATATACCTGCCCTTATGAAAGGACAGGAAGATAATATGTGTACCATTCCCAATTTTAAAATTATAAAAATATTTGTATTTTTTGCGTGTTAGATCTGTTATCATTTTAGGAGTAGGGTATAGTGTTGTTTCGTGCTATCTAAGCAGTGTCTGTTAGTAAATAATTATGGTAATATTTTATAGACGACCTATAAGTTCACGAGCTCTTAGAGGAACTCGATAATCTTGATAAAATCCCATTAATCCCAGATGGTATTGTACTTTATCCATCCAAGGATGCAAACGGTATTTCAACGGATGAGGATAACGGCGATGAAGACTCTGTCACCATGAATAATTTACCAGGAGGTCAGCTTCGCTCCGATGTGGAAGTAGTCGTTGACCAAGAACCGTCTGGAGACTATTTAACACTGAGGACAACCTACCACTATCAAGTTTTGTGACAAATAAACCTAAGTTAAGAAAACATAAGCAGAAATTCCTATAATGAAAGAATCAAGATCTTAGCCCAAAAAATTTTACAAAATTTGATAATATTTCTGAACCAAGAAATTACCTAACGCCATTGCAATTGCTCGCATTGTTCTACGACGAGACTACTTTATCTGTGCCGTAAGATAACAAAGAATATCCAACGGCATATAATAGAAAAAAGCGGGCAAACTTGAGTATAAACAAATTAAGTTAATTCAAAGAAATGTGTATATAATAGCACTGGTGATATCTGTTGTTGTTGCCCTGGGCTGAATGCCACGGAGGACAATACAAGGAATTATGCATAAAGGAATCTGACAAAGACTAACATGGCTGACTTACAAGTGCTGAATTGTCGAGGAAAATGCAGAGTTTCTCGATCATTGTTGGTCCGGCACAAAATTCACATTCACACGCATGCTTCTGTTGACACTTGTTTTTGCAGTAAGTCTCTTAAGTAACCGACTGTCAGCTCGAGGATTGAGGGTGTAAGGGGGTGGGTAGTTCAAAGACGGTAAGGCCTAAACATCTGGTAGCCAGGAAAAAGGAATGGCACGTTTACGAGGACGCAACATTATCCCTGATTGTAAATTACTCAAATATGTATACAGCTCAACATAACGCAGTGGGTGACATAAGTATTGACGAACGTAGATGTTTCATAGAAGTACTGATTCTCAGCGGATATGTGGTTCCGGCATGGGACGTTTCGCCGCCGCCGTTTCGCGGCCGCCGTTTCGCCGCCGCCGTTTCGCCACTAGCCGATTCGCCACTGGCCGATTCGCCACCGGCCCAGTTCGCCGCCAAAACAATTTTGTAAATTGAATACCTAGTATTCATCATTACTACTAAATTTTAACGTAGAAATTTAACATATTAATTTGTTCAAGTCAAAACTAAATTTACTAATATCAAACAATGTTAATAATATAAATGCAGTCTGAGATTTCATGTCCATTATTACAAGCTATTGGAATAAATGCTTAGAAAATTTCCAGAAGTAACTTTCATAAACAACAAACAGAAACAAGTACTAATTACTGAAATACTGTGAATAAACTGTAATCTTTATCTTTTAAGTTACTTGCCACTTGTCCGAGGTTAGAAATCACAGGTACCTAAGTAACGTAAACAACTTTCTAGGACTTATCATTAAGTTGTTTCTTGTTTGTTAATATTTGAAAAGGGATGTTATTGGCAGAGAAAATATCTAAATGCTATTTAAGGGTTGCTATTTACAATTTTTAATTTAGTTGCTTTCTGTACTTGCTGCGATACGCTTTCTTGAAAACGGCATCCCAAATTTTGTCTTGAAAATGGCATCCCAAATTTTAAGTAAGCGCGGCTGTGAAAAGTTTTCGCACAGTGGTTTTGTTTATGTATTTGATAAAATAAGTGCAAGAGATGAAAATTTAAAATTCTGGCGGTGTGAAGAACGGGGCAGGTGTAACGCTCGAATTCACACGCTTCACGAAGAAGTGATTAAGAAAGTGAATGTACACTCTCATGACGCATCGGCAGCCAATGTGGAAGTGAAGACAGTTTTAACCAAAATAAAATTTCGAGCAGAGGAAACTGTTGAACCTACCAGTCGAGTAATTAATGAGTGCATAGCGGATTTGACACAAGCCTCCCAAGCTACCCTACCGAATAATTCAGCGTTAAAAAAATTATCAGGAGAAAACGTAATGAAATAAACGCCGTTCCAGCAAACCCCGCGAGTTATACCAACAATACGTGCCTCAAGCTGGAGTTACAATACAATTTTTGCTGTGTGATTCAGGACCTGCACCGGACAGAATTCTAATTTTTGGTAGAGAAGATTGGCTACAATATTTATCCACGTCAAATACCTGGTACGTAGATGGTACCTTCAAAATATCTCCTAAAATCAAGTTTACGTTATTATGGCGAAGAAGTTCGATGGAGTGCACCCAATAGTCTACGCGTTGCTCCCGAACAAGCAAGGAGCTACTTACCGGCGAATGTTTAATATGCTCAAAGAAAAGCTGCCAAATTTAGCACCATCTGGGATAAACTGCGATTTTGAGCAAGGTGCTATATCAGCTATTAGGGAATGTTTCCCCGATACAATTATAAAAGGATGCTTTTTTCACCTTTCTCAAAATATGAGAAAGCATTTAGCCCGGCTGTCGCTTGTGCACGAATACAACAACAATCCTGAGTTTGCCCTCAAAGCAAAAATGGTAAGAATTACTATTATTGTAATAAAGAAAATAGTTACAAATAAAATGTTTTTTTCCGATTATAGGTAATCGCTTTAGCGTTCGTGCCAATACCAAATTTGGACGAAGCTATCGACGTTCTGGCGGGAGATCTACCCAACGACCTTTCACCTTTGCTGGACTGGTTCGAGGACAATTATGTTGGACGACCGAACCATCGAGGAACTGCAAGAACGAATCCAATGTTTCCCCCTGATGTATGGAATGTCTACGAACGTACCCTAACTGCAGATGATCGTACAAACAATCATGCGGAGGCTGCTCATCGTCGCCTGCAAACTGAGTTAGGTGTAGATCATCCATCCATATGGAAATTCATTGATGGATTAAGAAAAATTCGGAAGGGTCGCGACGTGTATATGGAACAATTAATAGCCGGACAACTTCCCCCTCAGAAATTGTTGAAATTTCGTTTAACTGACGATAGAATTTTAAGAATTGTAAGGGATGTTAATAATAGAACAACTTTGGAATATTTGCGTTCAATAACTTACAATTATTAATTTCATCAATAAAGTGTTCTTATTTTAATTTACTGTTACTTGAAAATGTAATATGATGTAAAATAATATATATAAAAATATAATAATAATGTATATATTCTTATCTTGAAAATGTTTCATTATTTATTACTATTCCTTTGCTCCGAGAAAGCTTCATAATCATGGGTGTATAGTTTATTCAAAAAATTAAAATTGTTCTGGCGGCGAACTGGTCCGGTGGCGAAACGGCTGGTGGCGAAACGACGGTGGCGAAACGGCGGCGGCGAAACGTCCTAGACCCATGTGGTTCTACCACGACGACATATATTTTGGGAGAATTTGAACGATACAAACAATAAGCTTGATATCTGTGCAATTTCACGAGATCGGTTTACTTTCATCATGAGAAACATATATTGTTGTGATAACATCAACTTAGATGTAGCTGACAAGTTTGCGAAGGTTCGACCGCTAATGAACCTACTAAATGAAAAGGATCGAATTTGCACCTCTACAAGAAAACCATAGTATAGATGAATCAATGATTCCTTATTATGGACAACACGGTTGCAAGCAGTTCATCATAGGAAAACCCATAAGGTAGGAATATAAGTTTTGGATTGCAACGACTAGATTAGGCTACATACACTAGTTTGACCCCTACCAAGGTGCATCTACAACTTTGCCTGACAATTATAAAAGTATGGGTTTAGGATCTAGCGTTATTCTACAATATTCAGATGTTTTACAACGTCGCTGACAAATTATGCTTCAAGTTATACGACAGCCAATAATTTTTTTAGTTTTTTAGCATGTAAGATTTATTATATAAAAGTTTTTCTATTGTTCTATTAATAATAAAAAATTATATGTATTTTTTTAGTAGTCCATAACCCTGCTGTACTTTTAAAAGGACAGCTTTATTTTTGAAAAAAATTAGACGCATTCGCTTCCTGTTCTAAAAGATTACTGTCTAGAGATGAATTTAAGTTATTAACAACGTTTAGTTCTTCTGTAATCGTAAAAAAACACTTTATCAATATCTGGATTAAAAGCTTATTTGGTTTGTTTAAGATTTTTCAATTCTTTATAATGGCCAGTTGACAAACCAGCGATTGATCTCAGATTTAATATATGTCAATTATACTCAATGGACAACGTATTATTTACCTCAGATTTGCGGACGACACAACAGTAATTACTGACAGTCCTGAGGGACTACAACGTTTAACAAACGCCATAACCAGAAAAGGGGATGCAATCAGGCTAAAAATCAACACTTAAAAACCAAGATGATGGAATTCAGCAAAAATCCAAGAGCACACATCGAATTAAGAATAAATAAGGAGCGAAATGAAAAAGTCTCAAAGTTTAAATACCTCGGATGCTGCCTTACAGAAGATATAGATCCGGATATGGAAGTGCGAACACGAATAGAACTAGAGAGAGCAGCTTTCCTGAAAATGAAAAACTTACTAACGGCGGAGTACATCTTGCAACACGTTTCCGATTTGTGAAATGCTACATATACTCGATACGGTTTGGAAATCTGGACGCTAAAAAACAGATTATTAAAAGACTTCAATCAATGGATATAGGTACCGATGAATGCATTTTATGGACTGAACACATTACTATTGATGAAGTGCTAAGAAGGATCCAAAGGGATAAAGATTTAGTGATAACATAAAAAATGAGAGTCTGCATACGTTGGACATGTTTATCGCAATGAAAAATACCTCCTACTGCAACTTATCATGGAAGGCAAGGTAGAAGGAAAAAGAGGACCAGGACGAAGAAGATGTTCTTGGCTTAAAAACATTAGGGGATGGACGGGAATGGATACCCACTCCTTAATTAGAGCATCTAAACACAGGAAAGATTTCGTCAGAATTCTTGCCAACATTCAGTAATGAAGAATGCTGATATTCACTAGGCGCGCGGAACTGCTTACAATACCTACATGCACGGCATCTTAGAAATCAAATATAAGCTTTTAGTATTAGTTCTTCATGTTTGTAATACGATAAAATTGTACAACTAATCAATATCTTTGGTGCTACGTTGATAATTTTTCGGGTTTGCCTTTTTGATTGATTATATTTAATGAAATCGCAAATAATTGATTGGCGAATAACTTTCTTAAAAAGTTAAAATTGATAATTTTCGCAACATAGCACCATTTTGTGTCTCATATGCGACTTATTTAGCAGGCGACATTTGTTTTGAGACTTATTACAAAGGCTTAAAATGCTTTTTAAGATTATAAAATGTCCACCCAAATTTATAAAATTTGTGGAATATAGGCAACCAGTTCAACTAGTATAAAATCCCTTGTGAATCATGGAAGGGTCGGCTGTTGTTAACCCAGCAGGTAACTAAGTACACAGAGATTACGCAGGTAGAGCTTAACATTATCATTGTTCATTTACATTTCAAGTTACTATTGAACACCAACACTTATAATTTAAATGCTCAATCAGTTACAAGTTTAGATTTTCCATTTTTCTTTGAATTAGGTAATAGTCGAATTGATTGGAAAAATGGAATGAAATTATGAAAAGTGAATTTGCTATTATTAGGCGTTTGAAACTGACTTTTGAGTTTTGGAATATTAGAAGATCATATTTATTAAATTTTGATAATACTAGCTATAAAAATGTTTCTCTAATGGGAAGCTGTCTTGTGTGCCTGGGATCTAATATTTCTGGTAATAAAGCAGTCGTATAAAATTTTTCTAATTTCGGAAGCATTTTATCTTTCCAAAATTGGGGATTAACATATATTTCCTCGACTGATATGCCTAATGGTTTCCAAATCACAAAATAACACTTGCTTCTTTTAGTTATATTTAATTGACCTTGAACTTGGTACATGTAGTTATCAGTCTCTTTCAATTTTAGTTTTCCGTCAACTACTTCACAAAATTTAATTTTTTTTTCTGATACAGCTTGCAGAGGCGCTTGTAGTCGGGCGCTATAAGGACATTTAATTTCTATTACGCAGTCATCTCCAATTAGGCCATCCGGAGTTGCAGCAAGAAACGGATGCTCAGAATCTACAAACAAACCACAGGACACGATTTCTAAATTAAATAAGTTCTGAAACTCATATATAGCTCTGCGTTCATTGTCAGTTCCATATCGCGTTGCAGCACTACCAGAAAACTGACTATAAAGCATTGATTTTACAGTGTTTGCGCATGAGGTACTAGCGCGTAATTTACAAATTTTTCCAAAATTGGAAGCGGTCACTCTTTTATGTCTTTCTTCATGCCAACGATTATTTGTATACTGTCCGGAAGTTTCTTCTAAAATGTTATTAATGTTTGATAGCTTTTCTAAAAATGTTGATCTGGCCTTGTCGTAATTTCCAAGTGGCATGTCTGGAAGGGGTTCGCTAGCAGTTGGTCCATAATCGGCATCCGCTTCCGATGCGATGTTATTTTTATATTTTTTCTGTGCGCCTTTTTGCCTACGAAGACATAGTTTGCGTTTCTGTTTTTCGCAGTATAGTGTTGTATATAGTCTAGGCTGAGTATTTGTTGTCTTTTGCACAGCTTCATGCAGTGCACCTACGGAATTGTGAGTTACCACAGCAGCATCGCACCGACCTTTATATGATCTTCGAGAAGAAAAATTTACTCTTTTTCCGCCGACAAGTTTAGCTACATGCGAATTAAACAGTTCAGCACAATTATTTGTAACATCGTGAATCAAGCTATTTGCATTACTTGCTACTCGACGTACAGCTGCCATAATATCTTCTAATAATCCACTTTCTTCGAAATCTGGAATCATATTTCTTTCATTTTCCTTATTTCCAGAACAAAAATATTTTCTTTGCACGCAACCACCGTGATCACCTAGAATATGTTTAGGGCCGTTTAATATGTCTAACTCCAATTCTCTTATTTTTTCAGATAATTGTAAATTTTCAGTTTTTCTATACTGTATGGCTTTAGTTACAGCACTTCTGAATCGCATAATATTTTGCTGTAAAGCGCTTTTTAATTTGGGGTCAGTTCTTGGCTTTTTTGCACAGTCCTTAATTTTATTTATATAATTACGTAATATGTGATTTTTCACTCAATTTTTTCTATAATTACTGATGGTCCATATGGCATAGCTTCCCGTAATTTCCGATATACACTGCTGTCGCCATCCCCTACTAATTTTACATATTTGATGCCGTACATGTCCATTGATTTTTTAAATCCCTCCACGATTATCGCAGACTCCATTCCAGTAGAGGTTCCAGACCAGTTGTTATAACATACATGCTCAAGGCATTTACCATCTCTGTACAGATCTTTACGAACACATAAAATACAAAATTTGTTTTTTACTGCCATATATAAGACTTTCTTGGTTTTCATACCAATTATACAAGCGACTCCAGAAAGAGCATTATAATTGGTTCTATATGACCGCTTAGACCAAGCCCCGTCTGCTATAACAGTAATTAGGGGTACACCCTCGGCGTCTGTTTCGCCGCACTCTGCGGCAAGCATACTTTCTGCCTTGGCGGCTTCTTCCATAGCATTTGCTGCAGTTTCATTATAAACATCACACATTTTATTATAATATTTTGAATATGTAGCACTGGAAGGTGCTGGTATATCTAAGGCAGCTGAAAATTCACTTAGTTGGGAATATCCTGCACCAATAGATACGGTAGCAGATACAGCAGCCAAATTTAAATTTAAATTATTTTCAGATGGATTTTCTGTGATAATTTTGTCAATTTTATTGCAGGTACTACATTTAAATGTTAAAGTAGATATGAAACCTTGACGTTTTTCGGAAATCAGCTCTAAATCATAAAAAGAACAATCGAATCCTTCATGTCGTAACGATTTTAATTCGTTTAAAAGGTATCGAATATCGATAATACGACGACCACTAATTTCGTATTCTTCCTTTGGATCTCCTTCAACTTCCACTGCTATATCGGACAATGATTCAGACAAAGCTTCATTATCACTTTCTGAATTTTCAGAAAAACTACTACAACATTCGTTTTCTGAATTGTTTGAAAGCGTAGAGGACTGCGTGGATGTATTACTCATAGAAGAATCTTCACAAAGGAGGCGGATGTCTTCTAGTTCCCAAAAATTTCCACATTTGTTGACAATTCTCGCAATGAATTTGAAAAACTCTGGGTGCTTTCCCCAATATTTTCATTTATTGGTATAGAGGGTGCAACCTTGTTATATTTGGCAGCAACTAATCTCTTTGCCCTTTGCTTTAAACTGAGTCGACGCTGATTCACATAGCATTTTTTAGTTTTCCAAGACAATATACGACCCATATTCTAAAAATCAATAACAAAAACGGAAAAGTAACTTAAGAATCGAAAATCCAAGGCAGAAACGCAAAAGTAACTTAAAACTCAAAAACCGAACACAGGAACGGTAAATAAATTAAATCCACAACCTGAAAATAAATTAAAAAACAATACCACAAACGGAAATAAATAAAAAACCGAACATCAAACGTAGAAACGGTAAATAAATTAAAAAGCCAACAACGGAACGGAAAAGTAACTTATGAATTAAAAATGAAATGCAGAAACGGAAAAGTAACTTATGAATTAAAAATCAAATGCAGAAACGGAAAAGTAACTTAAAAAGCAAAAATCAAATGCAGAAACGGAAAAGTAACTTAAAAGCAAATACTATCGCAGTAGGGGATGGCGACAGCAGTGTATATAAATAAATTAAAAATCCAACACAGAAAAGGAAAATACACTTTTCAACCAAAAACAAAGACAGAAACGGAAAATAAATTGAAAACCAAAAATCAAACGCAGAAACGAAAAATAACTTAAAATTGGTGGTATAAACTACAAAACGCAGGTACTATAGTATAAACCACACAACTTTATTCGGCTTACACTATTCACAATAGAAATAGAAGAATTATGCTCAAAGATCATAATGTTTTAAAGAAGAAATTGAAGAACTTCTCTTAAGATCAAGTCATCCTCAAGTCTTCACTGACTTATGACTCGTTTATCAAGGCTTTTATGAAAGCTTCTTATGTTTTAACTATTAAACCCAAGTTAATGGCTTATTACTTTGTTTGGAATGCGAGGGCAAGATATGGTTTTATGACAGCTTTAAGAAGTTATTTTTAATAAGAGCAGGAGGTTGCCCGACCTAAGGTGATCAAGTGTGAATTCGAACTTATACAAACAAATTATTGGAGTTTTATTGAAGCAAATAGTGATGCTGATAAAATTTGCTTTAAATGCAAAAGGCTTCATTTTTGGTTTCTCCAGAACGTATTCACCTGAAAAGGTATTCTTAAGAGTTTTTACAGGAAAGTCTATAGAAATAAATATCCCCAATCTCTGGAGAACGCATTGAATGGTGTCAAGACGAAGAGTACAGAAATGTATTAAAGCAATTTGTAAACAGTTTTATCATGAAAATTATAATCTATTCCAATGAAAAATAATTTGTCTGTTTCGGCATTAGAATGACATTATTCTCGCACTACTTTTAAGACTAGAATGGAGTCCATTCTTAAACGATTTTTAGTGACATTTTGTTGTCAGCGATTGGTGTGCCTGCGGTCTGACATTAAGTGTATATTCCCTGCTGAAAGACTTTAACAGATTTGAGTATTATCGCGGTTTGTGGAATTTAAATTGATATATTTTGCATTAAACTATAATGTCGATTTCGTATTAAATAAACTTTGAAACGTCGAATTCCTACAACTGACAAACACAAATAATTGCTGCCAACCTAACTATATTCTACCAAAAGTTTCCTAGACATTGTCAACTATTTTTATAAAAAAATTTAAATAAATAATGTAAATGGAAGCCGAAACAGAGAAAATAGTATAAAAAACTCGTTACAGAAGGCCATTCAAGCACTCTTCCGTTCGGACACTCGCCGCTACGCGGCTCGTGTCCGAATTTCGGATTCGTGCTTGAATATGTTGCCTTCTGTAACTCATGTTTTAATATACTATTCTACTTTGCCATTCGAATGCAAATAACTTTAATTTCCAGTTTAATGGAGTTTGTTTAATATTGTTTATGATAAGAAGCTTAATAAACAAGCAACACGTTTAACTCAAAGTTTATAAGTTGCCTAACTTGGGACTTTAATTTACACTTAACTAATTAAGAGGAAATGAACCTTTATAAAATCATGGCCAACGGCAAACAATTTAATTTTCGAAAACCCGTTAACTTATTAAATCAAAAGCTAAACGGGTTTTGACATATGTAGTAGGTAACTGTTTCAATTTGTTACAGATTTGTGTGCTATCTTAAACTCTTTTTTGGGTACTCATACGGATTTTGAAAAAATTGATTGTACTGACCCACATAGAATTTCCATATGCAATAAAATTTCAGTTGTTTCTATAGGAATATAGTAAATATTACAAACTACTTAAAAAAATAACATTACAGTATTACTTTATTAATTATTTACTTTAACACATTGTTTACTAATATAATTATCTAATGTTGTTTCTGTAAAAGTGCCACAGCTGCTGTTATAGAAGAATTATCAGGTAAGGCCACCCTGCAAACATTAAATAGTTCTGTATTAGTTTCTACGGTTTATAAATACAAACACTATAGAATATATTTCAAAACAGTGTAATGTTACATCACTAAAGAAATTGGAATATGTTCTCTTTTACAACTGTAACAAGATCCACAAACACATTATTATTATTCAAGGAAAGATACAACGTGGTGCCTTGAAAAAGAAGATCTATGGTTAATAAGAGATATTCCTGTTAGCCCATGTCCCATTGTAAATATTTTTATGAAAGGTTTTGTCACCTCCACGCAAACACGGATAGCAGGATTAAAGCTGTAACTTCGATTTCAAAAGAGTATGTAGCTCGATGTTTCACAATTGACTTTTCCATTATTGTGAAAAGTGCAAAAAATAGGACAACCAAACCTAATCAATGGAAAAATACACAATAAAGTCACGTCTTGTTTGTTGAAAAAACTTCTTTTGAAGTGTGATACTTACAAAATATTTGCATAGGGCAGGATGTCATTGGTTTTTACAACACATGTTTATTAAAGCTGTTTATACAAATTTTTTCAGTGAGACATTAACTTTAGAACTTAGAATGGAACATGTATGTAAAACATGTTCCTCTGATTAACCTTTCTAAGAAGCGCTGAAGAATTAAAATATAACTAAATTTTGTACATACCTATCTACCAGCATAGTAGCCATAGCCACCTTGACCGTAGGTGTAGATGATCCGCCCATATGGGTCCCAACTACAACAATGCGGTTGGCTTGTGCAAAAGGGGTTGCACGCCAACCTAGGAGTAGGTTGTACCACAGTCGGTGTATCACAGCAACAATTAACTTCACAATCTTGCACCTGCGTACAGTTTTGGGTACTGTTTGTAACTACAGGTTGTGTACAATTCTGAATACATCCTGTAACTACCTGCTCTTCTTGTGGTTGTACGCAAGCATTGGTACACCCTGCAGTTACCTGTTGTTGTGGTTGAGCTTGTACGCATGTTTGAGTACAGCCTGTAACGACTTGTTGCTGTTGTTGTACACAATTTTGGGCGCATCCTGTAACTATCGGCTGTTGTTGTGCACAGTTTTGGGTGCAACCGGTAACTATTGGCTGCTGTTGTTGTACACAGTTTTGTGTACACCCTGTAACTATCGGCTGTTGTTGCACGCAATTCTGGGTACACTCTGTAACTATCGGCTGTTGCTGTTGTACACAATTTTGGGTGCATCCTGTGACTATCGGCTGTTGTTGTTGCACGCAATTTTGAGTGCAACCTGTAACTATCGGCTGTTGTTGTTGCACACAATTTTGGGTGTAACCTGTAACTATTGGCTGCTGTTGTAGTACACAATTTTGGGTACATCCTGTGACTATCGGCGGTTGTTGTTGTACGCAATTTTGAGTGCAACTTGTAACTATTGGTTGTTGTTGTACACAATTTTGGGTACAACCGGTAATTATCGGTTGCTGTTGTATACAGTTTTGGACGCACCCTATAACCATCGGTTGCTGCTGTATACAGCTCTGTATGCAGCTCTGCTGCACGCAATTTTGTACACAGCCACAACTTTCTATACATTCCGGCATTACAACCGATCCACCACAGATGCAGTTGTTGGGATACCCATAACCGTACCCATACCCATAACCATAGTTTTGTATGACCTGATCACCACAACAATTGTTTATTGTCGGGTAATAAGATGGCATGCAAGCAATGCCCGATATAGTTAGCAAACACAACACGCCAACGCGATACATTTTGAGCCCAATTTCGTATCAGAAGGATTTGGTAACACTTTTGCACGAGCTATTTATATCAAATTTTGGGAGGTTATCAAAACTAACCACATTAGGGCGAATGCTAACCCCGCTTACACAATGTTGTCGGGTTAGATTACTAATCTTCAATTTAGCTTAATTTATTAACTGCATCATTGCCTAACACGCTTAGATAAAGTTCAGTATTAATATGATCACACTAAAATTTAACATTAGAACGTCACAAATAGTAGGGAAAAAACCATAATGTTTAAAAAAATATACATATAAGATAACGGCCGAAGGTCAGTTACATAATTACGCAATTAGAATACATACAAAATATAAATGGAAAAAACTAGAGTCAAATTTTACGCTTAATAGATGAATAGAAGTACTAGGAAGGGATTTGTAGAAACACTATTGTCGCCAACCGGTAGTGCTCTTTAGTGCCTTCAATAGAGCGTTAAACGAACACATACTACAGTGCATATAGCGGGATAACCCTATATAAAGTCACCGTAAAACATACGAGGGCAATTTGAAATGTTTGCGGCCTGGCATACAGATGGCGTTGCAAAGTGTAAAATTTTTAGTTCGTTGTCATGCTGGGCTCTATTTTTGTATAACTGTCAAATGTCAAATCGATCTGCCAAGTAGATTGTCGACAACAGCGGGCTTTATAAACTAATCTGTGTGTATTTTTAAAAATGGACAAAGCTGAACATCGTGCCGTGATAAAATTTCTTTTAAAAAAAAAAAACTAGACTGCAGAATTTAAACGTGGTCGTACAAGTTTAGAAGATGACCCCCGCAGATGATGACCAAAAACTGCCACGACACCAGAAATCATCGATAAAGTGCACGATATTGTTTTGAAGGACCGCCGATTAAAGGTGGCTGAAATTGCTACTGATATGGGCATTTCAAATAAACGTTCATTTCATATTTTAACCGTAGAATTAGGGATGAGAAAACTGTCTGCCAGATGGGTTGCGCGTTTGTTAACGATTGATCACAAACGCACTCGAATGTAAATTTCTCAAGAGTGTTTAGAACGTTTCCAGAAGGATACGGCTGATTTTTTTCCCAAATTTGTAACGACTGATGAACCATTTTACCCCCGAAACAAAACAGCAGTCAAAACAATGGAAGCACAGTGGTTCTCCACCTCTGAAAAAGGCAATGTCAATTCTATCGGCAGGAAAAGTTATAGTTTCCATTTTTTGGGATGCTAAGGGCATCTACTGATTGACTATCTTCCCAAAGGTCAAACAATAACTGGAGAGTACTATGCTAATCTTTTAGACCAACTGAACTAAAATACTGGAACCAAAAGACCGGGATTATCAAAGAAAAAAATCATTCTTCATCATGATACTGCGCGTCCGCATACAAGTGTCATTTCTATGGCAAAAATCGCCGAATTGAAGTACGATTTGTTGCCCCATCCGCCTTATTTTCCAGATTTAGGTCCGTCCGACTTCCACCTCTTCCCGCAGCTGAAAAGTTTCCTGGCAGCAAGCGATTTTCGTCAGATGATGAGCTGAAAGCAACAGTACAGAGTTATTTTGAAGACCTCGAAGAATCTGACTTCCGGGATGGGATAAAGGCACTAGAGCATCGCTGGATTAAGTGCACTGAAGTTCAGGCGGACTATATTGAGAAATAAAAATCATTTCAAACAGTAAAATACAGTCTTTCATTATCAGGCCGCGAACATTTCAAATTACCCTCGTAATCAGCAAAAGGTAACACAAAATTTAAAGTCAATTCTATGACTATAAAGCACGAAGCAAAGAAAGTACTTGTATTAGCGCAGTTGTTGCCGATCGTTAGTGATTTTAGTGTTTTAAATAAAAGAGCAGTAAACGAACCTAAATTTAAAATAAATGAAAATCAAAATCTTCCCACTAAATAAGTGAATCGAAGCACCAATGAAAAACTATAACAATGTATACTTAGGATGTACCGCTACTTCCGTAAAACTGTATTGTTGCTAAGTGGGCGAGAAGAGAGATTAAAGGTAAGTCCCTTTCAATGGAATAAATCTATCGAGTTATGTTACTGAGTAGATTTGAGCTCTTTACGAAATGGTCTAGCAGTTTAGTTATACAAATTCAGAAACCCTGGAAGATATAAAAACAAGTTAACTAATTTCTTCACCACTCAATTGTTCTACTGCAACCTCTTTCTCATCTGATCGGAGTGAAAACAACTCACAAACGCTAATTAGAAAAGCTATGTGTAAACTATACTGAGACTAATAAATCTTATCCTCTTCAAAGTATTAATTTGCGTCTTCTTCTTTCTGTATTCTTAGTCCTCCTATCTCTATGTGGTTCTTTCAATGATATTCTTCTTTTTGCTTCATACAGCTATATGTTCGTAGGTATATAAGTATGCTATTTTATTTAGTTCGTATAACAAGAAACTCGTGGAACGCACACATATCAAATATTTTTGAAAAAGGGAGAAGTAATTGGGTACAACCAGGAAGAGAGCCAAAAAACTGAAAACTTTAAAGAGGTTTCTGCGGCTAGAAACAAATAAACCCTAAGTAAGTAACTGTACAGCAGGATTTTTCTTTTGGTAAATTTTTCCACAGTTTTTTCCTTAATACATCACCGAAGGCCTTCTTATTGTTTGTGGTGCGTTTCTCTGTTCTACTGTACTGCGCGTGCACTACATTTATCGGGTTGCCTTGTTTGGGGTGGATATGTTTCTGTTATTGTTTAGTTAGTAACGGTTTTTCTATTCAATAAACAAACGCGATCTCCCAGAAGTTTGTTTTAATCTTGTATTGGAGTCTGGTACTTTACCAGATCTCAATATTTTAGTGACCCCGACGCGGCCGATAGCTCTTCCTCTATCATTGGAGCGATCTTACAACAGTTTGAAGACGGTGTTTGGAAGCCATTAGCTTTTTGTAGTAGGAAACTAATTGCTTCAGAGCGTAAATATAGTATATTTTCACGGGAACTCCTAGCAATCTACTTCGCAGTTAAGAAATTTCGCTATTATATAGAATACAAAAAGTTTTGCATTTTCACCGATCACCAGGGGATCTGTTCCGCCATACGCGGTTCCGCAGACCGTTATTGACCCAGAAAATTTCGGCACATTGAATTTATTTCGAATTTTACTACGGATATTCGTTTCTAAAAGGTTCGCAGAACGTAGCAGCAGATGCACTTACTAGGATAGCAGGTATTTCCACCGCGTCCACTATTGACTTCGACGAATTAGCTAGGGCTCAGGAAGGCAATGTTGAGTTGCATGAGCTTCGGCAAAAGCCTAATTTCAAGTTTGTTTTATTTCAGACAGTTCGAGGAGCACCAATTTTGATAGAACAGAGCCATAATGGGTCACGACCGTTCGTTCCGCAGGAGTTTCGCTACACAATCTTCAAACAGTTACACAATTTAGCGCACTGAGGAATAAAAGCTTCGCAAAAATTAATCTGCCATAAATACCTTTGGACAAACATGCGACGGGATATTAAAAATTGGGTTACTTCATGTGACAACTGTCAACGAAATAAAATATCAAGTCATACTAAAAGTCCCTCTCAGCCGATTCTTGAGCCGGATCGCAGATTTGTTCAGAATCATTTGGACGTAGTTCATCTACCTATGTGTGGGCAGTATAAATATATTCTTTCGATCATCGATCGGTTTACTAGGTGGCCGGAAGCTATTCCACTCAAATCTACTAGCACGGACGAAATTATAGAGGCTTTTTTAGGGGCATGAATCTCGCCCTTCCGAGTACCTCAAGTTGTTACCACGGACAATGCATCCCAGTTCTACTCTTCCACGTGGACTGGTTTTTTGAAAGATTTTGGGATTAACCATATTAAAACAACTATTCAACATCCGATTAGCCAAGGGCTGGTAGAACGTTTTCACCGCACATTAAAACAGGCCATCAAATCGGTACGGTCCGCTAATTGGCTTCAACATTTACCTCTTATTTTGTTAGGCTTGCGTTCTGCAACTAAAGAGGAAGTTGACGTATCCCCGGCGGATATCTTATTTGGTGCACCATTGGGATTACCAGGCGATTTTTTTTTTGTGTTGAGCAAGATCCGCATGATCCCAATGTTGCAAATTTTGTAATTCAATTACGGGAGCATATGAGGAGAGCTAAGTTCTTTTTCACCAAAAGCTATACCGCTGCATCTTATATCCATAAAAATTTGTTTTCCGCTACACATGCATTCGTGCGTAATGATTCACACACATTAGGTCTAAAACCTGCGTATTTAGGGCCATTTCGGGTTAAGGAACGTTCGCAAAAATATTTTACACTCGCTGATTATGGTAGGGAGGGGAAAATTTCAATCAATAGGCTCGAACCCGCCTACTTTTTAAAAGACGCTTGACATCATACCCACATTCACTGTTTTTTTTAAATAAAGGTATTCTGTACAATTTCTTCTTTGATTTTATTGTTACGTATTGAATTCTTTTGATGTATGTAAACATTAATTTTTTACAGCTTTTTGTTATGCACACAAACTTTTTTCTTTTTTTCTGTTTTCAGAACTCACTCACTTCTCCGTCCCACCCTGTTTTCCCGTTCCGGTTTATTTTAATTTAGCTTCAAGGACCTTTTGTATTATTTCTATCATACTTGTATTAGTCTTAAGTTTTTTTATGGTTCAATGCCAATTTGTTATTTTTAAGGATTGTTTTAAAAAATGTTTTACGCATGAAGGGTTTTACTACCACAATCGTTTCGAATTTTTTATTACCTCTATAACGTGGGTCAGAATTTTGTTTCGAACAAGGAGAGAGGGGGGGTAAATGTAGTGCGCGTGCGCTACATTTATCGGGTTGCCTTGTTTGGGGTGGATATGGTTTTGTTATTGTTTAGTTAGTTACGGTTTTTCTATTCAATAAACAAACACGTTCTCCCAATAGCTTGTTTTAATTTTGTATTGGAGTCTGGTACTTTACCAGATCTCAATACTACTTAATATATTTTTCTACTGTGAATGTACGGACGTAGTGGTTCACTGTGATTTTCGAAATATTTTTCTGTTTTAACAGGAAGATGCCCTTACAGTAATCACAACTTCTCCTTTCTTAAATATCCATGTTATTCTTGCTACATACCAGCTGTTAGAAGTTATTTCAGTTTCCAATATTATTTTATCATTTCAACAAACCTGGTGTTGATTCTTCTGTTGAGGTACCTATTTTATAAATTCGCCATTTATGCCATCTTGTCCGGCAGTTTTACTGTTTTACAGTACAGTTTTACAGTTTTACTTTATTCATATTTACGTTAAAGCTTCTTCCAATCAGGTCAATACTTATATCTTCACTTTCTAAGTCGTCATTATCACTTAATCTGAATTCCATTGTATCATGTTTCGTCCGTAGTGTTATAAAGTATTCCAGCTATTTCGAGTCTATTTCTGTAAATTAGATGTTACAGTTTTTCTTCTTGCTCCTTCCCTTATATCGTTCTGTATCTTTGATATAAATATCTCCCAGTGGTCGTGATTGGTGTTTGGTTAGGTTTAGTTCAAAAATGTACCAGTAAACACTACTATGTTCTCAATTTTTGTGTTATATTTTGTTGCCACGTTAGTGACGCACTTTTTCCTGTTATCTACGATACTTTGATATACTTATTCTGATATTTCAAAATTTTTCCTTTCGCTTTTGGTTTCGATAGCTGAAAACCCAAGAATCAGATGTTCGATTTTTAATAATTATGATTTGCTAATTTTCCTATTCTTTATTGAGATCTTCGCTGTGTGTAATTAAAGCATTATATTTTATTTACATTTGTTGAAATAAGAATGTATGAGAGTTATCTTCTAAAAGCTGAAACTACAAATATTCTTTGTTAGTTGGTTTAGTATTCTCTTTCCATTTAATATTAGTTTTATTGTTGCTATTATCGAATAATGATGACTAATATGTCTATATGATACTGCTAAATACATTTACTTCTTTATAAAATTTAGTATTAATTTGTACAAGTCAGAATATCTAGTTGTAGAACATCTACTTATAGAAAATCTATAATTAGAACAGCAGCATAAAAGGAGTAAATAAGTAAAAATATATAGATGTCACATATAACAATGTAGGAATCTGCGAAGAAGAGAATAAACCGGTACTGTTTAATAAAACCATGCAGAAAACTATCAAGAGCAGAATATGTCCGACAATTGTTCAGTCTTGTTACACAGGGTGTCAGTTTGAAAAAGCACAAGGTGTTGTATCTCTAGAAGTCTCAAGAGCTTCCGAACCAATTATTGTAATTAAAATTTCAAATTATAATAGTCGAGACAATAGTAAATTCTACTCTCAAATTCTCTCCCAGCATTTTGGAAGGTAGTTGCGGAATATCCTGAATCCTGAACTATTTTATAGACAACATATTTTAAGCACCTCCATAAAAAGAAGCCTACTGGGGTCCACATCTGGAGATCTTGGTACCATTCTGCTTTTCTGAAACCATTCGGGAAAAAAATGTTTGCTACTATTGAATAGTAATAGAGCAAAATCCCAACTACAATGTAGAGCAAGTATGGAGTAAAATAAAAGCAAATATAATAGAGGCAGCTACAGAAGCGATAAGAAAAAGAAAAGTAAACAGGAATAGACTAAAAACAGTGGCACCATGGTTTGACGAAGAAATCGGAGAACTAGCAGCAAAAAAAAAAGAAAACATTCTTAAAGTATAAAACAACGACACAAGACAAAAGATTTACATACGTACGAGTAAGAAATGAGACAAACCAAAGAATAAAACAAATAAAGCAAAACTACTGGGAACGATATTCTAAACAAATAGAACACGACCTGTACGGCGCACAGAAGCAGATATGAAGGATGATACGAAGTTAGAAAAACGAAGTAAGTGAAAAAGTTAATATTAACAGCATACAAAAAAGCGAATGGTGGAAACAGTTTCGCAACGTATATGATAATCAGAAACACCAAGTGTTGGAAGAAAAAGAAGAAGAAGATGCTAATAACAACGATAATAATAAACAGATACATATACATATACAAGAAATTTAACATGCCATTAATAAAATGAAAAATAGAAAACGACCTATAAAGATTACTGCATAGATTTAACACAGCAGCAAAGATATATAATATGAACATCTCAATACCAAAAAAAAAAGGTGGTTATAGCAAAAAAAAACTAGATGCAAATTGGAAATAGAAGGAAAAGTAATCGAACAAGTACTGAATTACACCTACCTTGGGGTCGACATAACAAACGACAGAAATCTATCATTGGAAACAAAGAGCCAAACCACAAGAGCGATGCAGATTGCAGGATGCCTCAATAACACCTTATGTCACTAGAAAGTGCCAATGAAGCGAAAGCCGAAACACAAATCACCAAACGCAAATTAAGAACAGCAGAGAAGAAAATCCTGAGAAAAATTACAGGGGCGACACTGAGACACAGACATAGAAGTGCTGAAATACGAGAATGGTGCGGGATGCAAGACATAGTTAAATGGACCAAAACGTAAATACGTAAAAAAGAGTGGGAAGAGCACGTTGATAGAATGGACGATAACAGAATGGACAAACAGTGCAAAAACGGAATACCCTCAGGAAAAAGATCTCCTTGAAGACCACCTAAAAGATGAAACCAAAGCTGGTTTTCGTCATTAGCGGAGTAGAGAGAGGCAAGACAAACAGGACATAGTCCTAGCCGAAAGAAGAAGAAGAAGAACAATAGCACTTTGTAAGAGTTTTTCAAAGACGTATCAAGAAGGTGTTACCATTTGAAATTTTTTGCTGGGGTACCTAGAGCCTAAAGGGTTGAATGGGGAAGATTAGCCTATATGTCATGATGATTCCCCGTTCATGTTGTAGAAACGTTTTCTAGAAAAATTCAACATCTATTTTACTTCCAGTGATATACCACATTGTACGTTTTCAAATTGACACCCTGTATATGATGCCGCAGCTTGGGCAGTGACTAAGGGAAACAAAAGCTGCCGGAAACTGAATAGATTTCAAGAAAAACTTATTCTAGCGGTACAAAAGTACAGAGCTGTGGGATACGAGCCATGTATATTATAGAGACCAGGAAAGAAAGGATACAATATGGGAGGAGATAGCCAAGAATAGCTTCGTGGAGAAAACAGGTGAATATGCAAATTAATTCTTTTTTTATAGCGTGTTATTTGATTGTATGTTATTATTCGTGGCGTCCTCTTCTCACCATGTCTATTTGCCAAGGTACTCTTCGCGCACATAAAAGACTCTGCAAACTTGTCTCTAATTTCCATAGCTCTAGTGGTAGAACTTCCTCCGATTCTATTAATGTCTTGTAGACTTGGCATGGTCGGTGTGGTGGTCTCCTCCTCCTCTGAAGTCCAGTGAGATTTATCAGTACGCAAAAAGTTGTGGAGACAGCATGTGGCGCCTACCACAATGTCAATGTGTTCTGGGAAAATTTGTAATTTTCTTTCATACAGTCGGAATCTTTTGGTAAAAATGCCAAAACAATTCTCCACGATTCTTCAAGCTCTGCTATGCCGATAATTATACACTTGTTTTGTCAAACTGGATCTCACTTGCTTCCGGGGGTAAGGCCGCATAAGGTGTTCTTGTATAGGAAATCCTTCATCTCCAATAATAACATGTGGTACGGGCTCAGTACAACCTGGAAATGGTTTGTCATCAGGAAAATTTACTTTCCCGGTTGCTATCTTATTCAGTAGGGCGGAATTCGCAAATATACCGGCATCACTGTCATTTCCATAACCACTTACACTAATGTTGATAAACTTGTAATCAGCATCAACCAATGCCATCAAGACCACACTGATTGTTTGCTTGTAGTTGAAAAATAAGGATCCAGATTTTGGAGGTTTGTCTGTCACGACGTGTTTGCCACCAAGAGCGCCGCGCGCCGCAGCAATTAGGATAGTTCCAGCGTATTCTGAAATCCTTTTCAATTTTCTCCCACTGTTCTTTTGAAGGTTCCGGCATTACAATTGGCATTAACTCTTGCCAGATAGCTCTACAAGTAGAGTACACTATTTTCCGTACAGTTGATTCCCCTAGCCTAGACAGTAGCTGGATGCTATTGTCTTAAAAGGGTCTCCAGTTACAAGGAACATGAAAATGAAACAAGGAGAACCAATAAATATTATAATTTCCCCACATCACTATAACAAACGCTGTTGTTCATACATGTTAATATAAATAACCACCGTAGTTGCAAAATTAAGAAATGTTTTCCTTTCAGGCGATGAATGCAAGAAGAAATGATTTACACTAAGGGATGGTTTTAGGCGAAGCTTGAACAAAAGGAAAACTGTCCCCGAACAAGCTAGGAAAACAATAAAGCCGTACAGGTTCGAGAAGCAGATGGAGTTCCTTCGTTCCTGTTTTGAGGAACGGTCACAATTAACTAACTTTGATAGCTCATCAGAAAGCGTTAACAACGAAAATGAAGAGGGGACAACTAAAGACCTGGTAACAGAAACTAGGGAAACATTAAGTTCTCCGGTAGCATCACCACCTCTTCCGTCCCCAGCTGCATCTGGACAGTGATTCCGAGGAAGTGTATCCAGTGGTACATCATCAGTCCGGAAAAAGCAACATAGTCAATTTCAAGAAGAAGCTCCGTACAACCGCAGCTATAGCAGCCCCTTGTCTCCAGCAATGGGATATTCGGAACAGCAGAACAGTCAACAGGAAAGTACACCGTATCAACCTGTTCCCAGCAGTTCAACCCAGATTGCACCTATTCTTTATGAAATTGAACCTCAATAAATGTTTTTTCGTGTTATTAGCTTTTTGTTATCAACAATTAACCTGTATTTACTTATCTTAAGCATACTCACACCTATCCTTTATGCAAGTCAACCTCAATAACTGTTTTCTCATATTACTAGCTTTTTGTTATCAACAGCTAACCTCTATTTACGTGCCTTAAACATACTGCAAGTCTTTCGACAGCTGACACTGCCCTGCGAAATCTTGCGTTTTGGTGATGTAGGTGAGGACGAATGATCCAAGAGCTCATAGAATTGGTGTTGTGACATAATATAAATATTGAAAGAATTTTTGTTGATCTTTCTTCAAATCAGGAAATGAATGATGAAATTCCCCATATCGCTTCCTCTTTTCCTTCTCCTGACTTCTTCTTCCTCTTGATAGGATGAACCCAAAACCTTCTTTTTTTTTGTCTTCTTCCTCCTCGTCCTCTTCACACAACATAATTAAAATAAAAATTTCTTCCACCGAACTACACCCTTCCATGTTGCACACTTAACTATCTGCCAAACACCGAAGCTGCACTGAATGTTGCTGGTCCGTGCTGCACAAGTGTGCGAAATCGTGCAGGTTGCAGATTCGCGCTGTGCTGGTTCGTGTCGGTTCGTACAGGTATAGTGTGCGCGATCTATAAGCATTTGGAAATTACGTAGCAATGAGAATGTACATTGTTAATGTTCAGGTTGCTCCTAGAGAAAAATTTATCACTAATTTTACGCGACAGAAATGCTGCTACCAGTTGAAGAAAAACATCTGCACACCAGCTTTTAAACCCTACACACGAAATTGCATAGTTTAATAAATAACATTTACATATTTTTAAATTAAAATGTGTACATGATGAGTAAATGTTATTACTATCCATTATCATTAATTTAATATAAATTTAATACAAAACAACTTTAACAACAAAGTTCCTTTTAGGCGCTGTCGACAATAAAATGTTTTGCGATAACCCTTTTTCTGAATGAACCTTGATTATTGTAAAAATACATCTACATATGTTGATATTTTAAATAAATACAGTTAGGACGTTCAACTTAAAGCGTAAGCACTCGTAAAATATGTTCCGGCTTCTAATTTTGGGTCTAGTGCTCGTGCCAATAATTTCTTACCCATATTGGCCTTACCCTGCAGATCAAGTTGGATACGGTTGGACGAACGTACCCTGTTCGTACAATTATTGCCCTCCAGCTCCAAATATTGTGTATGCATGTAACCATACAGGCAAGTAAATCTTAAACATTTTAAATTTAATTTAAGTTAAAAATCCCATGTGAGTTATTACTTCCTGGATTTCTAACCCATTACGTATGGACAGCCTTTGGAAGACCTGTGCTTAGGCAATCATTTACTTCTGTCTGGTCCTTTTCAGCGTTCGTGGCCCTTAAAATTTGTCCTAATGGCGTTTTTTTAAATTTTGGCATCGTCTCAATACCTCCACTCCCTTATTCATTGTTGAATTTTAATTCAGACAAATAGATCTTTCTGTTAAGGTTTATTTTCAAGTTATTAACAGTATTACTTCCTTTTCTCGCCCCTTGCCCCATTTTAATGTATATTCTATGCATCTTTTTTTATTTCCCAGGTATTTCATTTAAACTTCATGAGACTTACAGCTGTTTTTAACTTTTAGAGTGGATTTGCCCTAAGGACCCTAGAAAAAGAAGAGATCACATCCTTGTTCCTCCAGCGCCCGGTACCTACCTGGTTTTTTGCGAATATGACGAGCACTGTTCTGACGTTGATGGTAAACCACATAAATGCTGCTATGATAGCGACACCAACACCAGAATATGCAAGGCAGCAATTCAGCGAAATTGACGATCAACTATATTTTCATGCCTTTTATTGTAATGAATTGTTTATATTGCGATGATTTTATGTTAATTATTACTGTCAGTAACTAGGATAATTAATAACAGATAATATAGAAGTTTGCTTGGGCGTGTATATAATAAATATTTCCTTCATACAAGTAAAGGTTTCTTCTGGTAAACTTAATGAACCACTTACCTCCTGGTTCCTGACTCAATGTTACTGGTACGACAGAATTGTGTTAAATTTTTTTTTAATATTTGGGTGCCTTAACGATTGTAAGGGTTACTTTCAAATGACCCTACATAAATTTTAGCTTTTCAAAAAGCTAACAACAAATACGAAAAGTTAACGTACTCGCCTCAACTTCATTATTATTTTAATCAACAATTTGTTGGCCTAAGCTGACTCTTCACAATTTAAGTATATGTTTGATAACCATTTTCGTGTATATTTAGTTTTTTTCCGGAAATGACGAATTTCCACCAACCTGATGAGCCTCAAACTTTGGTGTACTAAAAGTGTAGCTCAAACTTCGAAGCAGGCAAATTTGTGATATTTGCTGCCTACCTTCTTCACACTTTTGCGGAGGCAACAGGGTTAAGTGTCGAATTAATAGTGTTTTTGGTACCATACATTTTCCTAAGGTGAAAATCATATTTTTCTATGAAGTATTTTCTACATTGCCTGCCAACAATGATATAATAATGACGTGTAAACTATACGATTTTTAAACGTCGCTTGACAATTTTGTTACGGGTCTCTTCTGATATTAACATTTTTTGGCGATAACCTACTGCAACCCAGTGAGAGATTAAAATATAAAATTTAAGTGTCCAGAAAAACGATTATTTAATCTCTACAGTCAGTCCAAAATGTTCCGCGTTGGGTTATTGTGTTTACTGTTGGTAGCCCAAATATTCTGCTACCCTTATGGGCAAGTAGGGTGTTCTGGTGGTTGTGGTCAGCAACAGATAGGATGCTCTGGAGGTTGTGGACAGCAACAGATAGGGTGCTCTGGTGGTTGTGGACAACAGGTTGTAGGGTGCTCTGGTGGTTGCCAAACTGCACCTGTAGTTCAACCTCCCCCAACACCTATTTGCAACCCCTCCTGTCAGGGATACAGTAACTGTTGTCAATGGGGACAAAGTGGACCTTATGTTGTTTACAGCGGTGCTAACGCTGCTTACAGTCAACAGCCATATCAGCAACAAGTCGGTAAATAGGTAAGTGATAAGTTTGTATTTATTGTTAACAGAAGTTGGTATTCCTTCATTTCTTTCGAATGGCAATTGCTACTTATATGTTTCTTACATAAGAATTTATTGCAGGACCATGTAAACCAAAGCGGCGTTTTGGACAACTTACAACCAAAGAATATTTTAATAAATCAAATTTTAATTAAACGTTAATTCCTGTAGATGAATGAATTAAATAAATGTACCATCAATACTAACATTTTAAAAAGGAAACTAAACGGCCGTTTTTGATATTGCATGACCCCTATGGCTTTCGATGTATTTTTAGAAATATCCGCCATAAAAACTGAAGGCTCTTACATGATTACAACCTTTGGTCTTCAATTTTTAGTTCAACTCTTGCTGATATCGTTTCGATACCGTTAATATCATATAGCAGTTGAGAAATTGCGATTGACAATAAATTCTACTCTCTGGTATTCCTCAAAATTAAAATATGAAACCGGAAAACCATTTAATCGAGAACGTGTGCTTGAATCAAAAACACCGATTCGAATTAGGGTGTTGGGTATTTGGTAACAGTAGCTGTCTGTGATCTAAATAAAACTTAATAATTAAATAAGTAGCAATCTTGAGATTTTTTATATACACATCAGTTAGAAAAGCATTTCCTAATGGTAACAAAAAATTTAAATTTATTGTATTTTCAAAATAAAGTAGAGGTTACTTACTTCAAAACATGTATTTGAGCATTAGAACTCCGATTGAAAGTAAAATCTTGGGTTTATATACGATTTGTAAGAAACAACCCCGTTCGAGGTGATTTAATAATAAAAATAGCAGTACCGTCACTAATAACAACTACTCATTCTCTTCTTTAAACTGAAAGTACCCTTTATCTAGATGACAACAGGGTTAAATATCGCGAAAATTGTTTGTTTACATAGCTGTGGTGAAAATACACCCAAAAATAGGATTGCTATTAAAAGAATTAGGGCTAAATATAAATAAGCGCGGAAAACATTGAACATTGTAACCTGATTAATAATATTATCAATAATTTAAAGTTTGCAATAGTTTTCAAATAAAAATCTATTTAATCAATGTTATTATAATGATCTCTTAATGCTAACATCCTTAACCGTCTAGAGTAATTCAATGATAACCTAACCCTAACCCAGTCGTATCAACCAGATTAGAGTATCAAAACAAAAACCTCACATTAATGTAGTCACCAGCGACTACATTAACGTTTATTTAAAATGCTCCGTATCGCGTTGTGTTTATTTTTGGCCGTAGCCGCCACCTGTCAACAATTCGAACCTTTTTGTCAAACTTGGTGTAATGGACAACAATCCACGACGTACCCACAAATGTGTGGGACGTTCTGTGCAGGCAGTTACAACCCATGCCCAAATGGATATCCTGATCCATTTTCTTATCCATCCTTCCCAAGATTCCCTACAGGAGCATTCTATCCTGGAACTGCTCTTGGTGGATCATTGTTTCCAGTTGGACCGTCCTATCCAAGTCCTCCAAATGTATGGCCGTGGGGGCATGTAGTACCATCTAATCCAAATTATCCTGTGGGAACTGATCCGTTAAAGGTTACTGTGAATATTGGTACGACGGAACACCAAGGTAAATGCTGTTTATTTTATTTTTGTTCATATTGTTAATGTTAAAATAATTTTCTCGAAAGTATCTCTTAGAAAATAGTTACGACAGGGTTTGTACAATTGCGAGGGTTGCCAGAAGAAATTTATGTTTCCATCCCAAATATTAATACAGTTTACAATTTCAATTGAAACACGTATTTCGTTTACAAACCATCTTCAATAGCATTATATTTTGGTTAACCCTAGCGACGCGTAAAGGTATTCTCGTACTGCTGCATGATTCGTATAGCTTCTTGCTGGTAGATGGCGCATAGATGCCCAAATTCGCTATTTTATTAATTACACTTTCGAGTTACCACAGTTTAAAATATTCAGCAGTAAACTAATTCAATTAACAGATAATTGAGTATATAGTCGAAACCTGATTTTCAAATTTGCATGAACAACCGAACCATAACATTACTTGTAATTTTAGAATGGATTTGTCCTGTGGATCCCCAACCCAGAGCAGGTCCAATTTCAAGCCAACTTCCTACAAAACTTGTTGCATGTGAATACGACGAAAATTGCGAAACTGTTCCTGTACGTCAGAAATGCTGCTATGACCAGGGAATTGGAAATAAAGTCTGCAAAAAAGCTGTCTTACGGTGAATTTATACTAAAAAACATGTTTAAATAAAATACATTTATTGTTATGCTTTTATTTACTATATTCTATTGTAGAATGATATTTTTTCTTAAAATTTAACATATGTTTTTATAGAATATGTGTGTATTATTCAGGTTGCAAAAAACACCTCGCAGTTCAAAACTGTGTTTTTCTTTTCTATCCCCTTCGGAAATTCAAAATCGACTTATAACAATATTCAATAAAGGCAATTCAAATAAGAGACGTGGAAAGGTTTATAATGATATACACATTTTCTTCTTTTCTGGAAGGCAGTTGTCTGGGCAACACAAGTCATGTACATTGGGATCACAATCTCTGAAGTTCTTGCAGATCTTGAACGATCCTACTGCGGTAAGGTCTTCGATTTCTGTTTTACAATTACGCTCGGAAGACGGATCGTTTCGTGGGCGTTCTAAACAAATATCTGAAAAATATTAATTCCGTTAAAATCAAGAACTAACTGAACGAGCAAATCAGTTGCCATCGAAAGGAGAGTATTGTTAAGCCACATGGTAGTAGTAGAAGCAGTCGTTTAGTACAGCAGCTCTTCCTCTGCGTTCACCCCAACTACCCTTATTGGTATAATTTTCAATAAGTATAAATTTTTAAATAGTAATTGGTTAATATTAGTATCTAATTAAGTAAATTCGAAGTCGGAATAATTACTTAACAGAATAATTGATGGGAGGAGGTACTGACCCAATCGTCGTCATTGAGAATGATAAGGCAGGGGAACAGCTGAGTACTAACTTAACTTTGCCCAACCTTTTTACTATGAAACAGAACAAGAAATAGATATTCTAATCGTATAGAAGTCGATCAGAAAGACTTACTATTTCTTTAAACAAAAGAACTATATTGTTTTCAGTTCATTTAACATTAAGCAGAAAAATTACAGAAACTTACCTTTACAGGGTGGTTCCAGAAATTCCTTTGGTCCCGTAAGCGAGGGCTCGAAGGAACAGCAATAAAACGAAGTAGCTTTTACTGTACAGTGTGATTCACACCAATACGCACATAACGGGGGTTCTGTAACAGCCGCCGAAGCTGTTGCAATCAGTAAAACAATTTTAAACATTCTTTCCCAAGACTCAAAAGTCGAATAAACAGATGAGCAAATTTAGCCCTGAACTGGTCGCTTCTGTTATCACATTTCCGTATTGTTTTGTAATTTTTATTTGTTAAACAAACATTTTTAATTTCCGATACATATTTTAAAATTAAGCTATAAAGTTTTTTATTCCTTGGTTTCACCTAACACCGCATTTTAATTTCGGCTGCAACTAGTACTTGATGTATTTCAACAAATAAATTTATATTTAAATAACAATACAATTTAATATTATGCCACAAGGCTGGTTAGGCACCTTTAAGGCATGAAATATCTTTTTACCAGCTGATTCAAATTAAGAGTCAATTCAAATTTGTCTTTGAATTTTGACGCATTAACTTGAAATTGAGGTAATCAGTATTTTTTAAGAATTCATTAAGATAACCTCTACTGCAGATAATTTGAGTTGCGCGTACTGTGTTTTATTCAATAATATCTACATTGACTCTATCTTGCCTTTGCTTGTAGCATAATATAATAACTTTCTTTCAAAAATGTGTTCGAAAATATTCGCATTTGTTGTGGGAATAGCAATAATAATTCTGCTTACGCTTGTGCAAGTGCAAGGGTGTAAATTATATTGTTTAGTGTGCCCCGAGGATTCGGGAGACTCGAGAGAATATTATTGTTGCATGGAAGACTGGGAAACGTCACCTTCAGCCAAAAAGTGTGGTAAGGAATTATACTGCAAAAAAGTATTCTGTATTAGTGCCCTTTAGTAGTACCACTTTTTTCGTGATTACAACTTTTATCGCGGATAACGATAGAGGGTCATAAGACAAATCTGTTAGTTTTTTGCCGAACTCGCTAGCTTTAAAATGAAGGGCGCTATGATTTTTTAAAAATTTTGAGTTTAACGCCCAATTACTCGAAAACGGATGAATCGATTCAAATGATTTTTATTTTCTGAATAGTATATGAAGGGTAAAATGAGGTGATATAAAAAGTTTTTTGAAAAATTATAAGGGGCCTAAATTACGAATTTTCAAAATTTTGGAAATTTTCAAAAAATTATTTCTCAAAAACTGCTCCAAGGAATTTTTTTAAACTTCATATGTCGACAGACCTCGCAAGGGGCTATCGATATGTTTTTTTGAAGAACTCCGTAATTTTCCTGTGGCGCCCTCTACGAAGCTTGGAAGTTTGAAACTTCAAACTCCTTTAATTAATAAACGAAAAAAGATAGGAAGCTGGGGTTTTCACTGAATCGCTCAGTACGTAATGGAGCATATGAATATGCAAAGAAATATTACACTCGTGGATATATGTAAGCGCACCGGCCCCCTCCCCCTCTTTTTTAGAAAATATATTTTTTTTATTCTAACGGTTGTTATTTGTTTGCGTCAAAGAATCTTTTTCCGCGAAAATAAAAAAATCGATTTTTTATGCCCTACAAAATATAATTTCCAGGGACTTGGAAAATTTTACCTCGGTAGCAATAGCGATTGGTACTAGTTAGACCGCGTGACGGCCTAGCGGTACGGACAGCCCTGCGCACTTTGGTTCAGAACCATTGCCATACTGTCGCGCTACATTCATTTCTTTAACCGGTATTACAACAACAAGTTATAAATTATTTATCAAAATTTTGTATTTAATACTTAATTTGATATTTAAAAAATAAAAGTAGCATCTGTAAACATAATCCTTCTTTTGCGTACTTGTTTCGAATGCGCTTTTCAACTTGGGGAGAAGGAAATTAAACAATTCCACAAATGCATGTATTTTTCCTATGGAAAGTATTCAAAGTCAGCGCCCTGTATATGCTAAGCTTTAAAAATGTCGACATGTGAGGTATTGTTCGCCGTAAAAAGAAAACTAAACCTCGTTGAATTTTTATATATAAACTTAAATAGCGAGTTCTGTTTGAAATATCCGTTTTGGGTCTCTAGGAATCCAAAAAAGTGGTTTTTAAAAATGTCTGTCTGTTATAAAATCACAGCAAACTCAATTTGCAGTCACAATATCACGTATATAGTAGAGAATGAAGTATGCCTGGTTGCATATTAAAAGGAAATTAAGGGGCACCGCAGATATTTGGCGGGACTTATTACAAGCCTTGTAAGTCTATTCGTTACGAGGCAAGGTTTTAGGATAGCGCTTGAACAACCGTTTTGAGGAAAATAACTCTACTGTTGAATAAAGATGATATGAACAGTTTCCAGTATGGGAAAGTCCAGGGAGGCAGTCGCGTCCACTTATTTTTCTTAGTACATATTTATTTGCAATCTGCTACATTAGCAATAAGCAAATCAGATAACTATACTAGAAAATACATTGCAGTGGAAATTACAGGGGAGGTAACGCCCTTTTACCTTCCTCAAGATGAACTTAGATATGCAACAGATTTATAACTAATAGTAGGGATGTTAGAACTGTCTAAAAACGATTAGGAAAATCTGACGGTTTGAATCGCTTAAGTCTGCGCACTTGTTCACTTTCATCCCTGAGTTCTGACACTAGTGGGTTAGGATGAGTTTCTCATCGCAGGAGGTATTATTCACTAAACTTAGTAATTTCTCCTTTCACTGTCTTCATTTTCAGATCTTTCCGTATTTCTGTGTTGGGTACGTAGTAGGGGGCATTGGTGATCATGCGTAGAGTCTTCGATTGGAAGCGTTCCCGAATTTCGATATTGGAGTGTGAGTGTGAGGCAGTACCCCACAATTGAATGCCGTAGCTCCAGATTGGTTTCAATATACTTTTGTAGACTAATAATTTGTTGTTCAGAGAGAGTTTTGAGTTGCGGCCTAATAGCCAGTAGTAGCTCTTGAGCTTAAGATTCAGGTGTTTTCTCTTGGTCCAAATATGCGTTCTCCAAGTCAAACCTTTGTCAAGATGCATACCAAGGTATTTTATAGAGTCTGTACGGGGTAAAACTCGGCCATCCATGATCACATCAGGGACGATGCCTCTACGTTTGGTGAACGTGATTTGTAATGACTTTTGAGTATTGACTTTGAATCGCTATTTTTGGAACCAGTCGGTTACTTCATCTAGATTTAGCTGTAGATTACTTGCGGCTGTGAGAGGGTCAGTACGAGTGGAGAGAAGTGCTGTGTCATCAGGATAGGTTCCGACCAAAGTATTTGCATTCGTTGGAAGATCAGCTGGGTATAAAACATCCAGGACCGAACCCAGGACACTTCCTTGTGAAACACCTGATGTGATGAGGTAGAAAGTTGATACAGCTTCCCCTAATTTTACTTGGTAGTGTCATTCATCAAGGTATGATTTTATGATTAGGTAGTAAGTGTACGGTAAACTCAGTTTAGGCTTGAAGATGAAACCGTCCTGCCAGACCTTATCGAAGGCCTGGCTGATGTCTAGAAAGTCGGCCGCACCGTAGTTTTTGTTTTCGAATGCATAGTTAAAGTGTTCTACTACCCTATGTACCTGTTGTATGGTGGAATGGTGACTCCTGACGCCAAACTGGTGATCAGGTATTAGGTTTTCATCTTCAAGAATAGGGGTAAGCTTAGTCAGGAATAATCTTTCAAACAGTTTGGATAACAGCGGTAGCAGGTTAATAGGTCCGTATGCTGTGGGCTCGTTGATAGGTTTTCCGGGCTTGAGGATAAGTATAATTTGTGCGATTTTCCATTGTATCGGGAAATATCCTATACGTAAAATGCTGTTGAAAATAAACGTGAGTTGGCGAGAGATAGCTTTAGGAGGCAGTTCCTTCAATATACGTCCGGTGATTAATTCGTATCCAGGGGATGTTT
>JABXWE010027686.1:0-34386 GCA_014611495.1 Limonius californicus
TTGTTGTATTTGTAAGAAAACTAGATGAATCTTGATATTGGTGGGGTTTTATGGGGCAATTATTTCTCACAACTTCTTATAACTTTTTCGGAAATTTGTTGATCTTATTTTAAACCTGCCCGGTAACTGCCGTAAACGCTGGTAAGCGAACTGCGGCCAATGTAAAAGGCAATACTTTTAATACACGATAAAATAAATTTGCATAAAATCTTGTCATTGTTGTATTTGTAGGAAGAGAACTAGATGAATCTTGATATTGGTGGGGTTTTATGGGGCAATTATTTCTCACAACTTCTTATAACTTTTTCGGAAATTTGTTGATCTTATTTTAAACCTGCCCGGTAACTGCCGTAAACGCTGGTAAGCGAATTGCGGCCAATGTAAAAGGCAATACTTTTAATACACGATAAAATAAATTTGCAAAAAATCTTGCCATTGTTGTATTTGTAAGAGAACTAGATGAATCTTGATATTGGTGGGGTTTTATGAGGCAATTATTTCTCACAACTTCTTATAACTTTTTCGGAAATTTGTTGATCTTATTTTAAACCTGCCCGGTAACTGCCCTAAACGCTGGCGAGCGAACAGCGGCCAATGTAAAAAGCAATACTTTTAATACACGATAAAATAAATTGGCAAAAAATCTTGCCATTGTTGTATTTGTAAGAAAACTAGATGAATCTTGATATTGCGGCTGTGTACATTGCATTCTTAAAGGGTCGTAGTTTGCTATAAGTGAACAAATTTCACTAAATTAATTCCACATATGTAAAAGTAGATTGATTTTACCCTATTTTTGCTCTACTTTTGGCAATTATTTATTGCAATTTCTTATAATTTTTTCGGAAACTTGTTGATCTTGTTTTAAATCTACCCGGTAACTGTCCTAAACGCTGGTAAGCGAACTGCAGCCAATATAAAACGCAATATGTACAATACACGATAAAATAAAATGGCAAAAGTCTTGCCACGGTTCTATTTGCAAGAAAAGCAGATAAATCTTGACAATGGGGTTGTGTGTGTGTTGCATTTTTAAAGGGTGGCAGTTTGTAATAAGTTGAAAAAAATTCGGTAAAGTAAGTAAAAGTAGATTGATTTTACCGAATTTTTGGCAATTTTCTATCACAAGCTCTTATGATTTTTTTTTAATAATTTTCCCCCCCTTATTTAAAGCTTGGATATGTTGTCCACTAGTAAAAGAAACGCAGGTAAAAACGTCGCTTATTAAGGTAGTTGCGCTGACTATAGAAAATCGCTAAGTTTAGCTTATTTTGAGCCACTTTAATAGCCCTTTAATAATATACGAAAATTTCGTTCGTTGTAGCATTTACAAGCTCTTTACGACATTTATTTCGTTTCATAGCTGCACCAATTAAAATGAAACATTTCCTATGTAATTTCGTAGAGCAAAAAAAAAAATTTAAAACACACAAGAGGTCGAATGTATTGCAAAAAAAAATTACCCATGAGCACAAATTGTGAAACGGAGGTCTTACCCTAATCTCGGCCGCACTTTCAGAGCAACTCTCACACTACCGGTAAATGTGCATTTAAATCCCGCCACTACTGCACCCGTTGATTTATAGCAATGAACGACGACATTTGCATAGTGTTCGCTTCTTTTTATGTTTTAGGTAATCACATAAAAATCATATTGTTTAACCTTCAAATAGCTCCCAGCACTGCCGTAACTTCCATTTGAGTGCGACTTTTCGGAATTCGACGTGCAAACCGTCCGAGTTAAATATTTGTTATCTCACAATACATAATCCTCATCTTCAATGTTGACACAAACGCGATGACGCGATAAGGAGTATACAATCTTATACACGGCCAACGAAGTGCAAATATTTGATAGGAGTGTAGATATAGTGTGCTGTACGCGCGTTAGGCGAAAAATTGAATAGTAAAATATTCCGATTACTTGCCTCTGTAGCAAGCTAGAGTCCGTGGTAATTGATAAGACGCACACTAGCAAAAAGTGAGCTTTGTAAACTGTGCTTTACCTAAAGTTTATTTGACAGGAAAATGATCTGCCTGAAAAATGCCCGCCTTATCAATTGGAACGGGCTCTATTACAGCATACACGCTACTTAAAGTTACAGGCGAGCATTCGATGGTGAAGCACTTCAAATGGAACAAAATCAGACCTTATTCTACGCCACTGCGGTTGCCAGTAATTTCCCCGAACTTCACAAGGCCCTCTTGATTAGCCGAATTTGCATTTTGATTAGCTAGGTGAACCTGGGCGGACTCAGTCGCGAATTAGAGATTCGATTTAAAGTAATTAGCAGCTAAGTCCGAGGGTCATGTCAGTAAACGAAACTAAGAGATAATATGATAGCCAGGGGCTAGAAGCGGTTGCAGCCCGCATTATTTCGTTCAAGGTTAAGTTAGATAAGAAGCTGATTAGCAATCTTGTCGCTTTGGAGCCGAGACAATAATTAATTACGAGATTTTGGCAAACTAATTAGCGCCGGCAAAATAAAAGCATTTTCAAATGCTTTACGGCGTCCTTGATCTCTATTGCTGGAGGACTGATATCCTTCATCTGCGATTCGATCAAGACCATGGCATTGCCTTCAGCTTAGAGTTACTTATGGCGGACCAAGCTCATCTATTTGCGGTTTCGCCATTAAATTGACTTTCTAAGAACGTCTAACGTCACTTCGTGTCCGCTAATCAATTTTACTTTGAACTAGAAGTCCCAAATCAAATTTTTACGGGCATTTAACGTCAACTGTTGCTTATTACAATCTCACTTTCTGTCAGATAATAAATCTTGCTTTATATTGGAAATCTTAATTTTCCGTTCTGTGGTTATCTAACCTCACTTCTGTTTAAGTACCATTCAAATTTGTATTAGAAACTATAATTTAAGCTTTTATGGATGTCAAATCCCGCTTTCCAAATAGCAACCCCGTTTTGATTTCTGTGTAATAACTAACCTCACTGTGTATAAGAAACCTTCACTTAAGAGTACGTGGTCGTCTAACCCTATAACTAGCCTTAATTTATAATAGAAGGTCAAAACTAATTTCCTCTGAATGTTCACCTCAATTTTTGTTTCATTACCATCTCACTGCGTTTTAGAAACCCTAACCTATTTTACCAAATATATCTAATTTTATATTAGTTTCTAGCCTCATTTTCTATCCAACAGCCAACCTTACATGTGTGAAAAACCCTAACCTAATTTTCTAGAGAGTTCTAACCTTAATTTGCGTTTTATTATAGCCTCACTTCGTATTTGAAACCATCACTCCATGTTTCTATCAATACTTAACCTCATCTTCTGTTCGAACCTGTCGTTATATATACGCCTAAGCTATGTTTCAATCTTCGATTGTGCTATCGCATTAAAAGAGCCAAACAATATCTAACCTCACTAACTTTAGATTAGTTTTAACCTCACTTTTTGTCCAATAAACAGCCTTACTATGTACGACAAAATGTAACCTATAGACTTCCAAATTCACCTTCTCTCATTTAGTAGAAACTCTAACCTAAGTTTTCACGGAGATCTAACCTCACTTTTTGTCCCATTATAACGACACTTAGTATTACCGACCTCGTTTATCTAGGTTTGCACAAAAATCACCCCTTTTCCTTCAACTTAATTTAGTTATACCCTTTAACTTCCTTGCATCACTTTTTTTGGTGGGTCATCCACGTTTTTTTGTAGATTTCGCTTAAATACAGATCCTCCCCTACCCTATTCTGAAAGGACAATTGTGGTTTTCTTCAATAGGACCATCTTTTCTGCTTGCTTGAATATCTGGGGGGTCAATATCGTTTTACGCTAATAAAAGCCTCTGAATTTCCCAGTTCGTTCGTGGATCGATCTCATTTCTATGTGATTTTACGCCAGTAAGACTATTCTGTCCCGTTTCCCTTATTTACTGTCACTGTAACATCCTCCCATGACGGAATAGCCTTACTTCTTTGCGATTTCATCAATATCCCATAACTCTCACCCTACTGCTTAGTGAATATGTATTGTAATCGGTTGACGAGATGGGATGAGGCAGGAATGCGGCCTTTTCGTCCACATTGAGAATATGCTGCACTAAATTATAGTTCTACATAATCCAAGATTGTATTTCACTGACTGTGCAATGTCGAAATAAACAAAAGTGTTAATGCTTATGTTTAGTTAACCCGGCTATATTAGTAAAGGTTTTCAAAGCAGCTAGTAGACGCTGCAAGTTTGTTTACATTACGAAGTGAAATTCCCTTACTTTTTTCACTGTGTTTTACCCAACTTTGTCCTCTTACCTCGACCGTTTTATGGGCTATATTCACTTCTTTCCGAGACCACCATTGTTCATCTTTTTTTATATTTTTTTAATACTGACTGTATTTTTGCGGACCAACATCATTTCTTTTAATCAGCATTTCATTCTATCCGGTACGATTTATGAAAAGAACAATCTCGAGTGTGTGCGATTTTTTCAAAGCTATATCATTCGCTACTGTATTTTTATGGCGGACCAACCTCATGTCATTAAGATTTCACTCAAACAGAATCACTCTTATAATTGTTTCTGTATTTACTGGCTTACCAGTTTCATTTCTTCGGGATTTCAAGCAAATGAAAACTCATTTTCACTAGGCCATTCTGTTTTGACTTGAATTTTTAACAGAGCAACGTCATTTTCCGCAAGTGAGTCTACTATATCGTTTTCTTCTGAGTAGTTTTTCAGGACTGAGGTCACGATTACGAAGATACATTCCGGCGGGGGTAAACTTTTGTGCCTTTCTGTTATGTAGGTTAGGATTTCTAATAAACCAAATAGATTAATAACAAGTTTCTATTACCTCACCAATTTCATAAACTACAATTAGTGCATTGATTGCAAGTGAATAGCTATTTGCCGCTTTCACCTAGTACACAGTCTAACTTAAAAAAAAAGAAATTAAGATGTGGCGTTCCAGTTTGCCTAAGCACGTATACGAGAAAATCATAAAGTACAAAACGACACAAACTTTGCAAGAATTACACTTTTAATTGAAATACTGACGGGTTGAATTCAAAGAAATATAAATGTGCAAAGTAAGTGGTAGAAAAAATTCAGACTTAACAATTGTCTGCCAATATAAAAACAACACCCTGTATATAGGCTGGTCGTAATCATGTACTTGAAGATATTTTACACCTCATATTTCATCAAAATCATAGTAATTGTTTTGGAACTAAGCGGAAAATGTTGAAATGCCTTTCCTCAAGGGTACATTTTTAAAAACAGCCTGTATATGGTACGGTTTTACAGAAATTATTTTAAATTATTTGAGCGTATGATGACACCAGTACAAAATAATTCCTCAAGTGAAAGGTATTTAGCTAATAACAAATTCGAGTGCCAAAAATTCGTAACACCATGTACCCGTGCTCAACTACACGTTCCAAAAAGCTTCAACAGTGGCCGTTTAAAGACAATACTGTACCGTAGAGTATTTTAAATTCCTCACCTAGATCCAGTAACCTCAAAAAACGTTTTAACACGACGGTGTTCCAGCACTATATTCGACAAAACGCAGCCCCGGAGCGCGTTTTCTTTCGGATTTGCTGCACCACCGCAGATTTATACACAGCGGGCCCGGACCCGGACTTTCTGGAAATTCCAGCGGAAGAAAAACCGATCGCAGCTCTGCTAACGGCACACGTTCTCAGAACAAACACTTCCTGAGGATGATCACCAGCGAATTCATTTCCACACGAGAGTGACGCCGCTTCGAAATTCCGCCAAGAGCTGCCGATGACTCCTTCGGGGAGGAATGCCACGAGGAAATCTCCCTCTTTGTCTAGCACTCGCAACGCTACGCGGGGAGAAACGAGAAGAGGAGAGGCGAAACTTTTTGTTGGTTAGTGGGTCATCCAGGTGTAAGTGTGTCAAACGCCAAGAGTTAGTGGAAGTCTAGAAGGCTCCGCGGTCAATGCCTTGCACCGTTAGGTCTTGCAGAACTACAGAAGTCGCAAAAATGGAGAATGTCAAGGGAAAAAAACAATTGAATACGGCGGGGACTGGACTCTAACCAAAAATGCATGTCGGTAATATTCTAAGTATGGAGTTAAAACAGAAGCATAAATTAAAAGAAACAACAAATCGCATAATTGGTTGTTAACCATAAAAATGGCATCCTAACGAAAAACAAATGAAAATCAGCAACTTTAAGGTTCACTTGTTCAATCCCACTAAATCGCATTAAAAGACATGTGATCATCGTCGAAACTAAAAGCCAACTTACGACGAAAGTATATTCGGATTAAATATGAAAATCCTTAAAATGTCGCAGTTCGTACGTTGAAATCTCGCTTATTTGCCGAAAAAACAGATGAAAGTCGGCGAATCGCAAATTTGAATAACAAATGAAAAGGTTTTAACTTGCTCTGTTGTATATAAATAAGCCTGTCAATTTAGGGTTAAATTTGAAAACCAACTAAAAATCGGGAACTGTTCTCTTTATTGTAATCTTGCTGATTTGTTTGAACAAGAAAACCGAAATTCTCATAAAAAATTGTAAAAATTAAGCATTAAAGTAAAAATGGCTTTATAAATTGAAAAACAAATGAAAATCGTCAAAATTACTGCGCAAACTTGTTCGCATTTCGCATTTAAAAAACCACTGAACATCGTCAACCCGAAAAACGCAATCATAAAATGTAGAAATGTAGAACAATTGACAATCATTTTGAAAAAACAAAACATAAGAAGACAATGTGTCCATCGAATCTCGCTTATTTGGAAACAATTGAACGTCGCCGGCCAAAACTAAACAATTCAAAGGAATCACAATTCACAACACAGTAGAGGGGCGAGTTAAAAAAATGAAAATCGTTAAAACGATGTTCATTTGATCAAATTTAGCTTATCCCAATGAAAACAGTAGTCGAATGTCGCCAGCCATAACAAAAACAAAACAATTGTCCATCAAAATAATATAATGAAAAAAAATTTAATTCACCTTTTTTGTTCGAATTTCGCTTATTATCACTAGAAAACAGCTGAACACGAAAAAAAAAGAATCAATCGCGTACAATAAAATTGCGATCAGATTTTAAATCAAAATCGAAGTTAAAATAAAAAAAAATTGAACGTTGCATGAAAAGAATCCAATGGAACTAATTTTTCGCGTAAAAATTAGGATAAAATTTAAAAATCAAATTTAATTGGACGACTTCTACATTCACTTATTCTAATCGTGTAGATTCGTACGGAAAAAGAAAACCTTTGAACGGTGTCGAAATGTAACACCAACTAAACGACTCGCAATAATTGAGCGTCAAAGGAAAAATAGCAGTTAAATTTGAATAACAAATATATATCGGCGATTTCAGCTGTTTCGCACGGAAAAAACATTTGAACGTCACATAAAGGTGCATAAAACAATCGGAGCCGCGATACAATTAATGATTAGAATTGAAAAATAAACGAAAATCGTTAACTTACGTGCTCACCTGTTCGAATCCCGGCTAATTCTCATGTCCTAATAGAGGGATTATGTTGTAAAGTGTAATAATATCGCGTGCTGCGGCATAACAAATGACCATCAAACAAAAAATGCCCGAAATTCGATTAAAAAAAAAAGAACAACGAATAATCGTTTAATAATTGACTATCGCCGTAAAAAAACAAACGTCGACTGAATAACAGAGACATTACAGTTAATTGACAATCAGCAGCAAGTGACCATCGAATTTGAATAAAGTAATGCTTTACCGGATCACGTGCTCGAACCCCGCAGTTGCAGTTTCGAAGCCCCAGGGAATAAGGGAAAAAACGGCACTGTCTTAAAACGGGCACAAAAAATTAGATTGTGGGCCAACTTGCTAATAACTCACCCGGATGTCCTTAACCGCGATAAAAAGAATTAAATAACCTTATCTAACATAAAAGCCAAGTTCAATTCAACATGAATGATGGCATGTAATTCCTGTATTTATTTTTTTTATCTACGCCTACTAACCAAATGTAATGTTTTTAAGTAATTATTTTACGCCTGGCTCCAAATCTGCGTTGGCTATAAAGGTGAGGTTAGGTCAAGTGACGACATCGGCAATATCGCTAAACCTTTAGATCAAACCATGTCTAGGTTGTCGAATTGGAAATGTTTTTGTTTGTTTGTTGTTCTACAGGTTGGTTTGTTGTGTTTATTTTGTTTTTAAAGGCTAAAAGTAAGGTTATGTTAGCGCAACGCGCCCAAAGGCAGCTATTCTTTAATTCCTATGACGTAAAACTCCTTTCAAGCTCGTGATTCGCAAATTAAAAACTTATATTAATCGGATTCTTCAGATCAGTTTATTTTTAGCTGTAAAATTTGAGGTTATGTTCGGAAATCTACCCCGAATGGAAATTAAAAATTTTAAACTTTGATTACTTGTTTGCATTTTAATGAACGAATATCCTAAAAAGTAAGGTTAATGTGGCTTAAGTCATCTTAAACTATAGCTAAATATTTAAATTAAATGAGGTAGGTTGGTTTAACAAGGAATGGTTTGTTTTAAGCACACCTGATAGGGGGTTTGTTTAATTTTGGGGGGCTTACAGGGTTAAAAAGTAAAGTTATGTGAGGGTGAACATTACCTTTAATTTTCCCTGTAAAATCCCCCCTATCCCCTAGCACAATATTTAGAACACCTAAATATGTATTTTGTCAGCCAAGCTGCCATCTTCAGCAAGCACTGAGGAAGTTAACACTATTCCAAGTAACTTGGACTGACAAATCTCTGAAAATAAGTTCTTTACCAAGTCAGTAATGGAAGTACAATAAAGTATGGAAACTGTCCATTGGACAGTGAAACTGTTCTAAACATAGTGATGGTAGGTGGTTTTCTCAGGTTTCTGTATATTTTAACCACAGCTTCCCTTTAGGTGGTAAAACTTCTGGTTAGATTCACGAAATTCTGCATAGATTTCTACATTTCTAATGGTTTTAAAACTTTAAGAAGGTTTAATTTTACTTTTTAAATTTTAATTTAATAATATATGTAAAATGTGAGGTTAAGTTACGTAAAATCCATGCAGGTTGGCGAATTCGGCAATATTTTGTTTAAATATGTTTATTGAAGTTTGCCTACGCCTGAAATTTCCTACTTAAGTTCACATTTAAAGGTTTAGCCAAACACATTTATAAAAAATATGAGGTTACGTTACAAAAGTTCATAAAAATTTTGTGCTTTCTTGAATTGTTTTATACATAAACCGAACGAAAACCTCTTTGAGGTTTTTTAGCGCTTCCGGAAGATTAGGATGAGCAACGTGGTGTGCTTCAGCTGGTAACTTTTTGTTACAAACAGGTCTGTTTGAGGATACTGACCGAGTTCAACATCTTAAATATCAGCAAATTTATAAATAAAACGATCTATAGGTTGGTTGAATCGAGAAATTTTGAAATTTTTAAATTTTGTGTAAACGGTACTAAAGGAATAAACAGTGAGGTTATGTTTGTCAAACACAGTTATAGATGTTACGGATTTTTCTTATGCAAAAGTATGTTTAAACATTTTGAGGTTAAGCTAGCAATTTAAGAGAAAAAGAAAAAATCCTTAATTTTTATCGAATAAAAGTTTGCTTCCGTTCCATCCCATTTCTAGAAGATCTTTTAGGTTAACTAATTTGTTATGGGAGAAAATGTGGTTATGTTAATGGAACTACGATAAAACTAGAAGTTATTCAACTTTTATTTTATAGATTGTATTTTAATTTTAGCAAATGCTGATCCTAAAAACGTATGTTAGGTTTGCCCTAGTTAAGTTTAAAATCGGAAATGATATTGTTTAAAGGGGCTCTAAGGACGCATTCTACAATCTTTTTAAATTCTGTAAGCGTAACAGAAACACTCATATCCAACGCCATTACATTTAAATCTTTGCAGCGGTTCGAGTTCCGGTTGGAGAAGTTTGTTTACCGAAGAAATTGCAACTTTCCAGTCCGATGGGAAGGTGAAGATTCTGGGCGGCCGTCACTTTTTCCGAAAACAAAGAACCGTCGATTTTCGGGAACATTCTGACATATAACCTACTTTTCGTAATACTTTCTCTAATGAATTAGTTATTTATGTAACACGGAGGTGCAGTCAATCAAAGGAGCATCCTGCGGCCACTTAATAATCCGCTAATTAATGGGAATCCCCGGAGGCAACACGTATTGAAGTCCCTCGGGGCGAATGTGCCCATTCTTCGAGCTGCGCTTTACGGTTAAACACCGCTATAATTACCCTACGTGCAATAATTAAAACGAAAAAAATATGAAAAAACAAACGAAGGTAATAACAGTAACGAGGGGACGGGACAGGCTCACGTGCTGAAACAAACGCAACTTGCTTTGTCCGTTTTAAAACACGCGAACTGTGATTTGGAACTAGACTAAGCAACGCCCACTTTTAAAAATAATTGAAAACGCTTTACAGGATTTTATTTTGTTTTTCCTTGTATTGCTCCGAATTCAATTCTTTATCGGATTACTAGATCAGACATTCATGTAATAATATATGTGTAAGTAATTCAGACCTTTGCTACAAAAATAGAACTGGCTTTCATTTATTTTTGTTTAGAATTCAATTAGCTTTCACTTTTTAGTCTTAGCACATTCGGAATAACCCCACCTCTTTTGCGTGTTGTGAACAAATTAACAGAGTGAAAAACATCAAGCCACGCCCATCTCACTTACGAAACCAAGTTTTGAAATAGATTTCGGTATTCTAATATAAAATCAAACGGGTTTTGTTTTTTAAGTGATAATGATTCTAGACCCCCCCCGGAATTCGGTGATCAATGAAGATAACATTAAACGCCCACCCTTTCTGGCTGACGTCCTTGAAACTCCCCACCCTGAATAAGAAATTAATACCAAGTTAAACCACACCCACGCTGCCAAAATTTAACTAGTTTTGTTTTTAAAATAAGTTTTACCTTACTTACAAAAGTTGTTCCGAATAATAAACGTATTGCGGAAAAATTAATATAAAATTAGGCAACGACGGTTCTGCTTATAGTTTTTAGCAGATTTGAGTCATTTAAATCCGAGTTGGTTTTCACTTTTTTGGATTGAAGTTATTTGGACTACCCCACTTTTTTCGGCTGTAGTGAACAAGTGAATGTAACATTAAGCGATGTCCACTTTACTTATAAAAAGACTTCTTAAATGTGTCTGAGTGGTTCTAGATTAGCATGAAAATAGTTTCTTGCTATTTAGGTTGAAGTACTAGGAAACAACCCTCCCTCTTCCCTGACGTAACACCCTCGTTACTTATTTCAGTTGTTTCCGTTTATATTAAACTTGCTTTTATTTTTATTCCTTGCAGATACTGCCCTTTACCTTCCTAACATATACCGTGGAAACGACGCTCAAACTGTTTACAAAACCACATTCCCTTTGTGCTACCAATTAATACAAAAAACTCTGTTCGGATTGCATATAAATAAATAAAAATTAAGCCACGCCCACACTCCTTGGGAGAAGACAGTTTAGAACCAGATTTCACTTGTAGGTTACACTCAAATTGGATTTCACTTGTTTAGAACTTGACACTAAAATGCCACCTTCCGTGAGTATGAATCTAAGCAGGCTCACAATGAACAACAACAAAAAATGCATGAGGGCGGATCTGGAGCGCTTACGCTTAAAAACCAAGTGATCGTTCGTTTTCATTTGTTTGGCAAGTGATTCATCCCGAAGGGCTTGCAACGTTGTGAATGGACGGGAGCCACGCCCACTTCCTTGCGATTCGATTGTTACAGCGTTAACCGCTGCCGCATTCCCGGAGCGATTAATTATTTACCGATGGATTATTAATTGGGGGCAGTCGCGCATTGTTCTTTTATTTTGAGTGCGTGAAATCGATTTATTTCTACGCGTCGGCAATGAAATAATAGGTGTATTTGGTGTGAATAATTAAGTGGAAACGAGGCGGTGGTGGATAATCGAATCAAGTGTTATTCACAAGGTTATTTTGAAGTTCGAATAAATAGAGCAGGGAGGGGTGTAAATAGAGCGCCATATGAAAATGCAACACCTAAAGTTATGCCGTTTAAGCCGCAGCACCCTGTACCTATTATTTGTTAATTAATGCTAACCATCATGTACATGTAACTCAGGGATATTTTGTTAAGGTTGTGATTAGTTTTCCTGGTACTCTTTTATATGAGGCTTGTTCAACTGAAACCCATCTTTGATCAACTTAGCCTTGAATACAAATGCGATAATTCAAATGACGTTTGTTAATGTTAGTAGTGTTTGTAAGCAAGACATTAATAAGTTTCTGGCGTTTGAAATTGATTCTGATTTTTAAAACTTCGATTTTGAAATGGCCTTTGTTGTTGAAAATCCGACTAAGTTTGATCAGCGTGCGGTCCTACAATGTTTATGTAGCCATTGCAGATTCATACGCCAATGCAAGCAGTGCATGGAAATGCATGTATTGCGTACCCAACTGTGAAGGAATGGTGCCGAAAATTTAAGAATGGAAAAAAGGGGCTATGGATGAGCCGCGATCAGGAGTACGGTGTACTGCATTGTCAGAAAACAATATGGCATGTGTGGAAGCCCTTATTAGAAAAAATCGTCGAATTTCAATTACAGAAATTGTTGAGGCGAGTGTAGGATCTGTCCATAGTATTGTTCGTAATCTGGGTTACAGCCAAGTTTGTTCGCAATGGATTCCTCGTCTCTTGTCTAATGAACAAAAATGCTTGTGAATGGACTTATCTCTGCAACACTTCACAGACTATGGTGATGACTTTCTTCCGTCAATAGTTGCTGGTGAGGAAACTTGGTGCCATTACTACGAGCCATCCAGTAAGATATCGTCGATGCAGTGGAAACATTCAAGTTCACCACCACCGAAGAAGTTTAAAGCACAACCTTTTGCAGGCAAGGTAATGTTAACTTTTTTTTCGACCATGAAGGACCCTTGTTAATAGACTTTAAGGAACCCAGAGTAAAATGTCAATGCAAAACCTGTACAATGAAACTTTGAACAAGCTTCATCGAGCAATAAGACAGAAACGTCTAGGAAAACTTACGCGTGGGGTAATTTTGTTGCACGACAATGTAGACCTCATGTTGCTAATGTGGTAAAAGAAAATATTCAACGAAAAAAATGGAGGGTTTTAGAGGGTCCACCCTATAGCCCGGATCTATCGCCTTGCGATTTCTATATTTTGGACCGCCGAAAAAGGCGTTAAAAGGTCGGCATTTTCAGTCTGAAGCAGAAGTACAGATAATTGTGGAAGACTTCTTCAATCAGCAGCCACAAGAATTTTATGAGCAGGGTACACGTCGGTTAGTAAAACAACGAGATAGGTGCTTTAAATGTGACGGTAATTATATGTCATTGAATGGTTGAATACATTTTTTATAAAGCAAAAATGGGTTTCAATTGAACATACCTCGTATATACAGGTTGGGCCAGCTAAGGCGTCCGTCATTAAAAGTGGTTGACGCAATATACATGTATCAAAGCAACTGTAGTAATTAACAGTTTATTATATTAGTATTTAATAAGCAAAGCAGCCAGCCATTGGCGCAAGCGTACTCTAGTCAAAACTAAACAAGCGAGAAACAACAAAAACAAATAGCAAAGTTTTATTTAATTCAGTAAATGTTCAAAACTGCCTCCGTCCACTTCCCTACATCTTCAAATGTAAATGGCGTACACGTCTCAATTATATATTCTTTGTTGTAAATCGTGCTCATTTACTTCGGGAGTTCGATATACTATTTGATTGATTTTACCCCACAGAAAATGTGACATCGTAACTTCTTAGGGGACATTCATGCACAGTTCCTCTGTCAATCCAATTTACTCCAAATACATTATTTAAGTAGTTCCTAACAAACTAACTGTAGTGGACAGGACAGCTACTACGTTGGTACCAAAGTTTTTGACGTACATTGAGTTCTACATTCTCATTAACCGTCTCTAATACTTCTAGGTGATTTGCCATGTTCGTAATAGTTTTGGTCGTACATCTTAAACAGTTAATATTTTAACCTTCGTTTCTTAAAGAAGTTTAAATTCGTCAAAATATTTCCCAGGCCGTGGTTTCCCTATTGGATAGCGCCCAATCTATAAATTGGGGACTGCAGCCGCATTCGCCAAAAATAAGGATCAAATCTGTTTTCTCGATGTTTGAAAACAATTTACTTAAAATCTTAGTGAGCTGCCATGCCATGCTATATGTATGGTAGGGTTAGGTCAACCACTTTTACAGGGGATTCCCATATCTATGTACCCACCAACATTTTTAAAATCTAAGTAACATAAAATCTCTTTCGAAACGCGTAACACTTCATAAATCACTCTGTACATTTACCAAAAGTGTCACAATGTTTTCCTAACTGATTTAATATTTGTTTATAACCTTACTAAAATTTGAAAAAAGTAGATGTTCCCCTCAGTATATTTGCTGAGGTTGCGGGAAATGTTCCAATAATTGAATTAATTAATACTTTTTAGACGTACCTATCAAACTTATAAAAAAGTAGGTCAAGTAAATCCACTTTCCAATGTACAACGATTTATATGTATCACTCTGTAAATACAGCGTACTTTTGCCATAAATTTTCCAGTAGGTCGCCTAATATTTTATAATTTATTTTAATTTGCACAACTTTCTGTATATATACTGGATTAGATTCGACACAATTCTTCTTGTTAATTAAATTAGTCCAAACAAAACACTAAATCAATGCATTCATTTTTCGATATCTAAAAAAGCTGCACCCAAGAGTGAAAAATAACAAATCAACATCGTAAATTTTCAAGCAGTTACTGTCATAGTCTAGCATTGTCATTTTAAATAGATGCAGATCGTTAAACTTACTATCTGCAGAAAAACAAAAGAGAAGCGCAATTTTTGTTTTGTACTATGGGACTAACAAACATTACTCGATATATCCAAATTCTTCTTTGAAATTTCGATTCTTTTGAACAAAGCACTAAAAGCTTATAACGAACAAATACGAAATAATTTATTAATCATTCATGGAAATAACCTTAGATTATAGAAACATAACTAAAGAATAACTTAATTTTTAAACAGACGAACATCAACTAGCAAACCGTAACTTTCTACAGAAATAAGCATTAAATATTCTATTCTAGAATGAAAGTATAAACAAAAGAGTAGTATTAATTTTTCTTTTAGAACGTGGACATTAAATTTCACATACTTTGTACAGTTCTTCTGTTAAATCTCATTTGTACAACATAAACCATTAAAAAAACAACAATTAATTTTTTAAATTAAAGTATAAAAAAAGTAAAAATTAACATGCTCACAAAAATTGTAGTTGTTTAACAATCGATTGACGACTTTCTGAACAATTGAAGAAAGTATTATTTGTTTTAAAAAGAAAGACCACACAAACGCGCGGGTAGGGTTAAATTTTAATTTCAACGAAAAAAAAAAAGTGCATAGATACTTCATTCGACATACCTTGTAATGTTATTCTTTAAATACAATAGCAGTAATTTTTCGGCAATTAAGAAATATTTAAACAAGATAAAAATTAAAAAACGAACATCCTCAATTTTGTACCTATCAAATGACTAACAATTTCAAAACAAATGCAGACCGCCCAATTTCATTTTCCAAAACATCACTATTATTTTACTTTAAATGGGGAAACCAAAAAAAAAACGAATGAACATTGTTTTATTTTGCTTTGGGGGAAAACTGGCACACACGAAAGTCGCCAAATTTTCCTGCCAGCAAAAAACAAACAAATGAACATCGTCAAGCGTTAACTCACCGAAATTACTGTTTAAAACTTGTTTTTTTTTCTGTAGAATTGTGTGGCGTCAGCTTATTAAAAAGCGAGTAGGTCGCACTTCCAATTAGAGAGTCTGTGCAACACTAACTCGCTAAAAATAGTTTTTTGTTGTAAGTGTTTGGGATTGATAAAGTAACATGTAAGATCAACTCGTGAGTAATCGCAGGGCGATAGCAAACGGAATTTATGTTACGCTAGTCACGACTTTCATCAGAAACCAATGATTAGAGAACAGTTGAGGTTGCTCAGGCAAAAATGTAATACAGATAGTTGAATAACATTGGCGTTCGTTTGTTTAAGCTGGGCATGAGTAGTTCCAATGCACCACAAAAAAACAACTGCACATAACACGGCAAATTTAAAAGAAAAAAAAAAGCAAATCGCCTGACTTTCCCCAAAATCACGCCCCCCTTGCATATTTGAATGATTACCACCCCCACACAATTGAACATCGTTCGCAATTTCTGATAATTTAAATTTTTAAATGAACAGAAGTGTTTATTGCATTCAGTTCAATCGAAAAAAAAACATTTTAATACAAAAAACGAAGATAATTCGAACGAACCGAAAACTGAAAAGCCCCACACAGGTTATGTAAATCCGAAAAATCTCAAAACCGATATTTTTTGGATTTTGCGAAAAGAAAAAACGACACGTGCGAAAAAAGGGAGTAACCTTAACCCGGAACCCCAAAAGCATGATCTCAGCCTCACCTTACTCAATGCAGATGTAAAAGGGAGCGCCGGGTCGTGACCCACCAAACTTTTCCTCGGAAAACTAGGAAAAACGGCCGCACAAACATCACAACACGAAAAGCCGTCGCAACCGGTCGTTGACGGAATGTCTGCCGCCCAAGTTTTCACACACACGCCGCATAATAGTGCATTTTCACTAGTTTTATTAAGAAATCAATATTACGAACAGACCATCATAACTGAAGCCTTTTGGGCGAGAACCGCATCAAGCCAGCTGTAATCTTGACCTACGCTTTGCGTCATCTTGTGACCAGAAATATCACCAACACGTTTAAAATAACGCCAACTGTAATACCGCCATCTATCGTAAGAAGCTATCCCTAACCTGCAATATTAAAGCTCCAATTGAAGTTACTAACCAATATCTTGGCTACGAAATATTAATGTGATAAATTTTAAATATTTAAAGTGTAAAAGGCTGTGCTGGTTATAACTAGAATTACAATTTAACCTGAAACTTATTCTGAACTAATCAATTGTATTTTGAATTGTAATTATGCCATTTATTTTATCGCTAAATATTGGCTACTAATAGCTAAGTTCTGCACCAACTGAATTAAATGTTTAGTAATTACCATTTTAAATACTCGTATAGCACTTATTAGTGCATGGGTTTATAACTGAACCAACTTTGCTTGACGGTATGCCGAAAAATCATCTGTTGCCGCTTTTCAAATTCCGTAAATCGCCATCAAGCCCACCTTGCCCTGGAACCTTCTTCTGTCCGTTGCTTTTTCCCATCCTTCTCCTAGAATCTAGCCCCAGAGGGTCTTCCACACTTCCTCCGTTCTGCAGGGACTCCTTGCTAGACTCTTTTGCCTACCTGTTATTTGCTGTTCTTTTACTCACTATAATATCCAACATATTCTCTTCCACATTCATCCTTGGTCTTATTGTGTCATTTCTGATCTGGTCTAATCTCAATATACGACAGCTCCATTCCAAGGAACATCGAGCTTTCAATAGATGCTTTGAAGAAGAGATGTTGGTACAATTTGTTTGTCATTTGATAACACGACTACATTGGTGAAAAATAAACAGCAGATTTTCTTTGAAAAAAAAACAATTTATGAAGAAGCAGGATAATGTTAGTTTATTTGTGTACCTTAATGTAAAGACATCACAAACTTTAATTTTGATCAAATAATTGGGAGTATGGATCTTCCTGCAACGTACAGACGGGGATTACTGTAATTTAAATGAAATACAAACTAGTGGCGTTAATTTAGGTTAAGAACTATCATTTAAATAGCTTTTTGTATGTTTTTGAGAGTTTACTTTTTCAAGTAAAATGTATAATTTATGTTTCTGTATTAAAAAATATACGTTTTAATGAATGTACTTACGTCTATTTGAAGTAAAATTTTTTTTACATGTCGTGTTTTTTAGAAATATAATAGATGTCTTCCACCTCATAAGGACCCATATGGACAAATGGCTGAAAAAAAACGTCTAAAAACGTTACTGTTGCGATTGACAATTCATCACGGAGGAATCGCAACAGAGCTTTAAATAATATTTTTCTGTATCTGGCCATTTTAGAAAAATGTCATAATCTGCAATATTAATCTGCGAGGTAAGATCAGACTTTTGGCTATTATTACAAAAAAATCTGTTAATGAATTACAAAGGTCGGACCGTTAGAAAGTGTTGAAGTTCACTCCATTTTACAGCACAGTCATACACAACAAAACACAAAAGAGAACATGAAGAAACGTGGATACACCCTAGGACAAAAAGGGAACCAAATCGCCCACATACTAATAATAAGGAGTAGCGCGAATGAAGTGAGAGACGTGTTAAGTTATAGAGGATCAAACGCAGATTCCGACCATTATCTTGTTATAGTAATAATAAAACAAAAAACAGCCGTAAGCAAACAAACACCAAGAAAAACAAGCCAAAGTGGAATATAGAGAAATTTAAAAGGGAAGAAGAACGTAAAGAATTAGAAAAGAAATCAAATAAAACAATACACCAACAATGGATAATGCAGATCAAGAATGGGAGAATATAAAAGGCATAATTTTGAACACGTCAGAGCTTATAATTAGCCATAAAGAGAAGGAGAGGAAAAAGGAATGATTTGACGAAGAATACAAACAAGCAATACAAATCAAAAACAGGGCAACCAACTAAGGAAAGAGTCCAATAAAATGTGTAAGCAAAAGAAAAAGAAAGGAATAAATGAGCTAATGGAAGAAATAGAACTTAACAGAAGAACGAACAATACAAAGAAATTCCATAGAAAAATGAAAAAGCAAAGAAAAACAAACCGAGTAAAGGTAAGGAGTGTCAAAAATAAACAGGGACAAATCATACATGACAGAGAAAAAATAATTCAAACGTGGCAAGAACATTTCAAGTAACTACTAAATAACACAGAAGACCTGGAAGAGAGAGAAGTACAATAAGAAGAATGGGTACAAATTCAGGAACCAACACGCAAAGAAATCCCGAAATAATAATATCTAAAATAAAAAACGGTAAGACACCTGGATGCGATGACATAGTAGGAGAGTTACTAAAAAACAGAGGTGGCAAACTCCATGAAAGAATGTATGAATTATAACTCTATCAATATGGAGAAAGGAGGAGATGCCAGAAGAGTGGAAGAGAGGAGTAATCATACTTATTCACGAAAAAAGGAGAAAAAAAGACTCCAATTACTACAGAGGAATTATATTACTTAATACGGCATACACAAAGAGCTAGAGACGGAGACATATGGAAAAGCTTAGGGGAGGCTTACGTTCAATATTGGATAAATTGGCTATGAAAGAAGAAGAAGAATACAGCCTACAAAATAATAATAATCTCTACATGCATATTATGTCGTAAACTAGAACCATTTGCGGAAAAAGTAATAGGAGAATACCAAAATGGATTGAGGGCTGGCAGATCTAGAGGAACAAGATTGAAAACGTATTTAATTCGGTCGAACGTAACAGATCAGTGAACACAGTAGGTATAAAATCCTAACGTTCCTATAACCTATAAATTTCATAATAGTTAAATGTGGGACAAGTAAACTAATTACTCGTTTCTGTTAATTTAGTATTTGAGTCAAAGAACAATGAACTTAATAAGTTGCCAATGCAGACCTTAAAGTTTTTACAAACCGTGTTCTTAAATTTCTACAAGAAAGGTGACCTGCAGAATTGCTGTTTTTGCAATAGGAATAAAATTTATTTTTCAGCATTCTTTTGCCTTTGATATACCACTGCAGATCTACTATTCAGTATGTTTGAAGAATCGGAAATTAAAACTGAAGTGTGGTCACCAAATATGAGCGAACCAATATGTGATGATAAGCATCAAAATGAAATCAAAGTAGAATTTTTGAAAATCGAGACTGGCCATGATGGTAAAGTACTATAAGGTTTTTAAGCCTTGTAGACTTTTGCAACATCAGCCTTTATTAGAGTGGTGTAGCATATTAACAGTATTGTGCAATCCCGAACGATATGTACGTAGTTGTAGCTTTGTTGGACTTCTGTTGCAAATGTGTACGAGGTTTTAAATTTAATCCAGGTTTTCCTTTACTACTGTTATAGAGCCTTGTCATTATGTGTAGGCATTCTAAATAATTAAGCACACTAAACTTTAAAAGAATTTGCTGTTATTCGTAATCTAAGCTCAGGACAGAACAACTACAGTAGTAACGCATTTATATTTCTAAATATATGAACTATCATGCAACCATTCATTGTTGTTTACGATCAACCAATTTAACAGTGTTTATTGTTTCTTAAACTTATAATTTGTTGAATATTTTTAATATTATGCATATGCTAGTTTGTTTAAGTTATGTAATAACATTTTTTTCAGTAAAAGAAGAAAGTTCCTGCCAGGTAAAAGTAAAACAAGAACTTTCTGATCTGGAATGTGATAGTAGTTCCAATAATGATTGCTTGAAACTGGAGCCGATACATGAGGAATTAGATATTAAAGCTGAGGCGTTCCTCAATCATGAGGGTGGGACACCAAAATCACTTCAGTGTGGTTTGAGCAACGTTAAATCTTCATATCAAGCGAATGTGACGAGAGATATAAAAGATCCAACCAGGGAACCAGCATTTGAATGTGATATATGTCATTCTCGTTATCTACAAAAGCGGAGCTTACTTAGGCATAAGCAAAAACATGGAGAGAAACAATTCGAGTGTTGTTTATGTATCTATCGTACTGAATATAGAAGTAGTTATAATGAGCACATGAGAAACCACACCGGAGAAAAGCCTTTTAAATGTAATGTTTGTGGATACGCAAGTGTAACGAAACGAAACTTGGTAAGGCACATGAGAACTCACACTGGAGAAAAACCATTAAAGTGTAGTATATGTAGTTACGCAAGTGTAACAAAGGGAAATTTGGAAAGACACATGAAAATACATTCTGGTATAAAACCATTTAAATGTGATGTGTGTGATTATGCTAGTATGGAGAGATGCAGCTTGGAGCAGCATATGAGAACACACACTGGAGAACAACCATTTAAGTGTTATCTGTGTAATTATGTAAGTGTAGCAAAGCGAAATTTGGCAAGGCATATAAAAATACATACTAGTATAAAGCCATTTAACTGTGATATATGTGCATATGCGAGTACGGAAAAATGCAGTTTCGATCGGCATATGAGAACACACAATGGAGACAAACCATTCAAATGTGATGTATGTAATTATGCAAGTGTAGCAAAACGAAATTTGTTAAGGCACATGAAAAATCATTCTAGTATAAAACCATTTAAATGTAATGTATGTGCTTATGCAAGTGCGGAAAAATGCACCTTCGATCAACATATGAGAACACACACTGGAGAAAAACCTTCGAAGTGTAACATATGTGGCCATGCAACTATAACAAAAGGAAATTTGGAAAGACACATGAAAATACATTCTGGTATAAAACCATTTAAATGTGATGTGTGTGGTTATGCAAGTGCTGGTAAGAGCAATTTGGATCGTCATATGAAAACACACAATGTAGAGAAACGTGTTACGTGTTATACAACTGTAACAAAAGGAAGTTTGCAATGACATGTAAAAATACACTTTGGTAAAAAAAACTGTGAAATAGGGTGTGTATTTATTTTTATTTAGCACATGGCCTGTACATATACATATGAATAAAATGTGATATAAAAAATATAGTAAAATGTAAAATAGATTGGGTATACGTACATATAAACATAGATATACTATATAGAATATATACACCTAAAAGGAGTGTATAATAATAATAATTTCAGTGCTTGCCTTTTGGGATAGGGTTTCGGTGGAAACTCTCCACGTTTGTTTGTCATCGGCTATTGCATTCAACCATGCGAAGGGCATTCTGATTTCTTTGGCTATATTTCTTTTACACGTGTGTTGGGGTCTTCCTCTGGTCCTCTGGGGGCACCGTTCTAGAAAGTTTTGGCATGGATATTCTTCTATCTTCCTCAGTGTGTGACCAGCCATCTGTAATTTCTTCTTTTAATTTCGAAATTTATTTTTTGCTGCTTAGTTTTTTCCACATTTCCATATTTGTGATTGTTTCTGGTCACCATATCTTCAAGATGTATCCGAAACATCTGTTTATAAATGTTTGTAGTTTCTTTAATGTCACTATTTGTACACCACGTTTCACAACCATAGAGTAGCACTTCGTTAATAGTGCTGTTAAATACATTTATTTTTGTATAAACACCAGTACCGGCCGGTGGGACTTCAACAAGGAGGGGTGTATTTTAATTTTAATAGCAATAATATGTCTGTGGCACTCTAAGGGTAAAGACACACGAAGCGGTTTACGCCGAATCGGCAGCCGAGTCGTCTAACAAATCGACGCGCGAAAGACGAACGATGACATGTTGCCAATATTCTTAATCGAAGAAAATGGATTCTGATGCTGAATTATTAACATTATCAAGGTTAATTTATTGTCGATTGAAGAAAAAAAAAATCGGCGTACCTATGTGGGAACACCCACTTGTCAAAGAACGTCAGGAAATAAGCTTGTTTTATACTCTATTTCTTACTAAAATTAAAGAATATGACTCGAAATTTTTTAATTTTGTGCGAATGTCTCAAAATTGATTTTATGAACTACTTGATTTAATAAAAAGTAACTTAACAAAGCAAGACGAGATGAGATGAGATGAGAAGAAGCAGTTCTCCAGGGGAGAATTTCTTGAATTAATTTTTCCGTATTGATGGTACTCATGTTTACCTCCTAATAAATATAAATTAATAAATATTTCTAGGGTTGAAACATTTTGAAATAGGATTTGACAACTGTGCATGATACTCACCGCCGAAAAACCGCTTGTCGTGTGTACACCTGCATAAAACACCATTGGCTGGGGGTAGGTACGCCCAAAGCAATAAAAACGCGTTCGGCACATGGTTTGGATGACCGTAAGCGCGGCGGACGCTCTGCTTGATGCTGCATGTGTTTTGTTCCACTTGCATACATAGGAACTAGGAGCCGAGTCAGCCGCCGACACTCTAAGAAGAAGCGAAAATATATGTTAGTAAGTTCTTAAAAACACGTTACACGTTTATAAAATCCATTCTTGTAAATTCTTTTCAAACAATAATATAAGATAGTCATCGAATCAGTAAATTTAACAAAAAATAAAACACAACCAAACACATTTAATTCTTAAATTAAATTCTGTTCGTCAATTTTCCATCGGAATAAATTTGTCTGCAACTTTTTCTTCAAAATTATTAATTTCGTTAACTGACGTCCTACTGGTAGACATTGTAGCTAAGCATTCAAGCGATCGTTAAGCATGGTGTTACGTAAAAAGCTTCTTACACATCTTAATTCCAATATTATAACCCGATTTCCGCTATAAATTACAACTAAAAGCAAGCAAATAATACATTTTGATGTGAAGAACCAGCAGATTCCGCGTGCAATGCGGTAGAAATGACAATAAACTCGTTAAATATTTGTTTTTTGATAGTTATAAATTTCAATATTATAACCCGATTTCCGCTATATATTACGACAAAATACAAGCAATAGGTAATAACGTTTGTGATTAACGTTTCAGATGCATATGTTACAGGCAAATGGTTATTTCAGGAAACTACCTTTGTAGGTACTATGCAAATTCTATATGCTTGGGTAAATAGCTACCTGAATTATTTTTGGAAATATATTCGTATTACGGAGCAAAAATACAATATTGTATATTCAGGGTTCCATTAAATTAGGCACGTGTGGCATATGGCTTTTCTTCAATTTGGTGTACCAGCAAAGATCACGTGGCTAAAGTCATTTGTTTTTGAAGCATGGCGTGAGTGCTAATATAGCCTTAACTGCCATTTAAAATATTGTGGTGTTTGGAATTGAGAAACTAAGTTTAGATGAAACTTTATGAAATTGTATATTTTTGTGTCTCAATGATTTGCTACCACAGTCCACTACCAAGCACGATGGAATTTTTTCAAATTTATTTGTAATTTAAAAAAAATACATGGAACCTAACCTTCACGTACCTCACGTGCCAATCTGAAAACCACGTGCATTTGTTTGTGGGTACACCAAGCTGGGACATCACAGGGGCATGCCTAATAGGTTTAATCAGTACATAACCTAACCTAATCTTTTTTTTTCTCTCGTTCATTCATACTACCGCCCCACCCCCCGGGACCGCTTTCGCATTACTTCAGGGGGTGCGGGCGTCCTTTACACACTAAACATTCACGCAAAATGCACCTTAAACGTAACTAATCGAAATGCAGTCGCCCCAGTTGAGACGCGATCGCTCAGCGGATTGACTGCATTTCACTGTGGCCTCGAGTGGCAACGCGTTGCCGCGCTAGACCACCGAGGCCCTAACCTAACCTAATCTAGCATAACGTAACCTTACCTAAATATATATATATATATATATCGAATTAAAAAATTGGGTTCTTTTCCCAAAACCCGGTTTCTATTAGCATTAACTTTATTTTAACGCATTAAACACATCATGAATTCATTCATCATTCATTGAGAGCCTTTCCGTCTCACTGTTGGGCTCGGCCTCTTCTCTGTCACGTGTTTCTGCTTAGCGCTAAGGTAGAAACAGAGGGGACCTGCAGTATAATCCGAACGACAGAAATTCCAGAGAAGGTTTTTAGCATTAAGATCTCATGGTTGCAAGCCAGATTGGAGAATTGTGTATGGTGGCTTGCAGACAATATTTTTATAAATTTGCATAGTAATGCTTAGGTTTCGAACCAAAGTCAGAATCGATGTTTTACTCAGAGAGCGATCGGTCTAACAACTGAGCTATTACCACACACATTAAACACATAATCCGAAGAAAATGCTAAATATTTTCCCAACAACGGTTCTATCAACTACTATTTGCCTAGGAAAATAACGTTTAAATATAAAACTGTATTAGAAAGCTATTTACCCAGGCATGTAGTATTATTTTCCTAGTAAAATGCTATTTTCCTGAGATAACTATTAGCCTGCGATACTTAAATTAATTCAAATACTTTACCTCCGGAATGCTTTACTGATACCTAGCTACTACAATTTGATAAAGTCAACAAATAATTAATGTGATTTTAGTGTTGAAACAAGACTTTTTGAGTGTGTAACTTTGCCTCAATGTTCATGCAAATATTTTTTTAAAGTTGGGGTATCAGGATGAACAAAGCTTTAAAAATATTTAAATTAGTTCGAATGTAACAAATCAATAAACGCAGTAGGTACAAAATCAGGAGATATCTATAACCTACAAATTATTGCTAAACCATTTGAGTCAAAGAACTATGAAACTAATAAGTTGTCACTGCTGAGCTTACTCTTCAAGTTTTTTTAAACCGTATTTCTAAATCTTTAGAAGAATGCAGGATTAAATTCTTGCAATAGGAATAAAATATAAATTTTAAGAATGCACTTTAGGCTTTAATATACCAGTGTAGATCTACTATTCAGGATGATTGAAGAACTTGAAATTAAAAATGAAGTTCTGTTACCAAGTATGAACGAACCAACATATTATGATGAGGATCAAAATAAAATCAAAGCTGAATTTTTGGAAACTGACTTGAATCATTATGGTAAAGTACTATAAGAACTTTAAGTCTGGTAGGCATTTGCAATGTCGGACCTTACAGCAACTGCGTGGCGTCTCAGTATGGACAGTACTGTGCAACATGTTCTTTAGCAAAGACGCGTACAGTTTTTTGCAGGCAGTGCTCTACAGTTTGTCAGTTATTTGGATGCAAAATTAAAGAATAAATATTATCAGTTATGATGTTACCTTACAGTTGTCTAGCTCTGTAACATTGTCGTGTGACATACCAAGTTATAACATGACCTAATGCTATGCTGTTGTGCTGTGGTGTTCTGTTGCAAATCTATATGAGACTTTAAATGTAATGTAGATTTTCCTTTACCGTGGTGGCAAAACCTTTGTATTTGTAAATATTTTAATTATCATGCAGTTATGTAATAACACTTTTGTAAAAATATACACATGTTTCAGTAAAAGAGGAGGACTCGTGCCAGGTACAAGTAAAACCAGAACCTTCCGAACTGGAATGTGATAGTAGTTACATTAACAATTGCTTGAAACTGGAACCGTTACATGAGGAATTAGATATTAAACCTGAGACTCTCATTAGTTATGAAGATGGGACACCGAAATCGTCTCAGCGTGAATTTAGCAACTCTAAATCTTCATATAAAGGTAGTGTAACGAGAGATATTAAAGTTACTAGTAGTGGATCACCATTTGAATGTGATATACATCAATCTCAATATCTACATGAGGAGAGCTTATCTAGTCATACGCAAAAACATGGAGCGAAACAATTCAAGTGTGATTTATGTATGTATTGTACTGATTATAAAAGTTGTTTGGATGAACACATGAGAAACCACACTGGAGAAAAACCTTTCAAATGTAATATCTGCGATTATGCAAGTGTAACAAAACGAAACTTAGTAAGACATATGAGAAGACACACTGGAGAGAAACCAGCAAAGTGTAATATATGTAGTTATGCAACTATAACAAAGGGAAATTTGGAACGACATATGAAAATACACTCTGGTGTAAAACCATTTAAATGTGATTTGTGTTCTTATGCAAGTGCGGAGAAAAGCAGCTTGGATCAGCATGTGAAAACACATAATGGAGAGAAACCGTTCAAGTGTTATGTTTGTAATTATGCAAGCGTAGCAAAACGAAATTTGGTAAGGCATATCCAAAGACACACTTGCGAAAAATCATTAAAGTGTTATTTATGTGATTATGCAAGTGTAACAAAAAGAAATTTGGAACGACATTTGAGAATACATTCCGGTGTAAAACCGTTTAAATGTGATATGTGTGCTTATGCAAGTGCGGAGAAAAGCAGCTTGGAGCAACATATGAAAGCACACAATGGCGAGAAATCATTTAAGTGTTATCTGTGTAATTATGCAAGTGTAACAAAACGAAACTTGGTAAGGCATATGAGAACACACACTGGGGAAAAACTATTAAAGTGTAATATGTGTAGTTACGCAAGTATAACGAAAGGAAATTTGGAACGACATTTGAAAACTCACTCTGGTGTAAAACCATTTAAATGTGATGTGTGTGCTTACTCAAGTACAGAAAAATACCGTTTGGAGCGGCATATGAAAACACACTAAGAAGATATTATTTGAATGTGATGTGTGTGGTTGTGTAATTGTGAAATAAAGTAGATTAGTGTGACTTTTTATAATGTGTTTTGTAGAAAAATCATTCCAAACCCAAAACCTTTTGCAAGCCTATACAGTTAAGTATAACCATAAGTCATGTAAGGATTTAGCATAAAAATTGCATTCTGTAAATAAATTATGCAATGAAAATACAAACAAAGGGATACTACTTGCATACACTGCATATACAGAAATCCTATGTATTATTTTGTTTCATTAGCATATCCTTTGGCATGTTCATATTTTTCATATACAGAAATATTATTACCAAAAAAGGATTTGAAGATGCTACAGAACTCTTTGTAAGAATCCAACCTGTCCAAAAATCTTTGTACCGCTAGGTGCGATTCCTTTTTAATTTAAATTTAAATGGTGCCTTTAGATTATTTTGAACAATTAATATTTTATTTTCGAACCTCTGTTTTAGCTATGGGATAATTTTCTGCTGTGATTTTTAGAGATTTTAGTACCTGAGCGGCGTCTCCTTCAACGGCAGGAATGAAGTACCGAAATTTTTGAATTTCCCCTAGTTTGGGATTATTATTGATAATAGCCGCAAATTTCCCGCTAAAAGTAGGCAGACTTGTAGGCGGCAAGGTAAGCGACCCCAAGTTGGGAAGATTATTCGCGCTTGTATGCACACCTTTTGCCCCACAGGTCTTATGTGTAGCCAAAAAATCTTTTATTTCTGATGTAACATCGTAATAAGAGTCTTCAAAATGTAATAAATCGTCCTCATGGGGGATGCTATCGTCTAAATAACAAATATTTGAATGCTTTTTTTCGTACTCCGCCAACTGTGATTCAGAATTTACTAAACGTTGTTTCAAATGGGATAAAATTTTCGAATCGCTTGTTGGTGCGTTAGCGGTTTCACTGACAAGGAAATTTTGAAGGCGCATAAGACGCGACTTTATATGCCCTCTTTTTCCAATTAACTTCTTTAGTTAGTCTGACATTGTTGGTCAAATTCGAAGCAATAATATATAAGGAAAAGGAAGTAATAAAAGGAGATCACACTTACAGTTTTAGAAGTTTCACCTAACGTTGCTGCAATGGGGCACAAATCGCCAGGGCTTCTTCCACGTTGTGAGCTCGTAGTTGTTTTCCGGATGTCCGGCGTCGAAAGACCAATGTTCTGATTAATGCACTAATGGTATCGGATGTTGATTAAAGTTGCACTAATGCCATTCTGCTCGAAGGACCAATTTTGAGTTGCGCTTTATTATAGAAAGCGCGGTTTGCACTGATGTGCCAGCAAGAATAATAGTAGTTGCAGAAATAAATGAACTGTTAATTACTGACGAACTTTATTTACAAAAAACTGTTAATGTAGAAAATAACAAATGCATCTTCCATATACTTGAGTAATACGAAAAGTATTTTATTGTATATTTGTATAATTTCTTCAGTTAATAACAAAATTGTGCTAGCCGAGTGAATGGTGCATCGCACTGGTCAGAATCTTGAATTGAACTATGTACTTCGACTACAATGTCGGAACCTTTGTCAACCCCGTCCCAGACCCGGTGAAAATTATGGCAACCAGATGTGTAAAAACTGTTGAGGGCCGACAAAGGCGCACTTAGCTTAATTGCACACCAAGGGTACTTTTTACCTAACTTAAGTGCTATTCTAAAAATCTAAAATAAAATTGTCTTTTACAAGATCCAAATTTTAACTAATATTCGAAGCACTATTATTATGAACAGTTATTTTCCGACATTCACTATTTAAATTCTTTAATCTTACACTCGTTACCGAAATGATTGCTGGATTTAAGAGATACAAACTGTTTTAATCTCTTTCGAACGCAAAAATTATAAAACGCTGTTTGAGAATGTGAATATTGATGTGTATTAAGTGAAGAAATAAATTGCCGTAAAAAAGTTCTGCATCACTTGAGGAATTATTTTAGCTTATCAATGTACAGCTTAACTAATATAGCTGAAACCCTGGTCGCGGACTGCGCACAAGCAAGGTGGTTTAAGTGAGGACGAAGCTTATTCTACGCTTAAATTGCGCGCTTGCAATGCCGGTACAGTCCGAGAAATAGTAGTACTAGCATGTGAGTTGAAACATTGCATTTTAACTACAACCACCGCACTGAAAGAACGTTTCTATCGCCGAGTGTACTAGGCCCTTGACGACGAACTTTCATCTCACTTTGGCATGATTTGTCTCGCTTCTTTGTTTATGCATTTCGCGGTTTTAGATGACTACATATCTACATAAATATGTAAACAGTAATCTAAATATAGTAAAGGTAACAGATTAAATTTTCGTTTGTTAAAGAAAAAAAGCTTGAAATAAAACATTTATTCATAATTACGTACATTTTATTATTGTAATTTAAGTTAAAACCTGCCGATAAAACCGATATTACTGACTAATGTTAGAATAATTTGCTACTTTATCGGTAAGCCCTTCTTCTAGATGACTAATCTGCTAGATCAGGGGTCTCCAAACTACGGCCTGCGGGCCAACAACGGCCCGCGAGCTCCACCAATCCGGCCATGCCCGGTATCCGGCCCGCCATAGTTTATTATGATTAAATTGTAAAATTTACAATGTAAGTAAATCATACAAAATAATAATCAGATGCTTTTATTTAACGACCAATTAAGAAACACAATAACTGTAATTAATGATATGAGATGTATCCTAAAAACTTAAATAAGTGACATACACAGGCAATTCACATAATAAAATTAAACATTATAATTATGATTAATGAGATTTATGTAGCTATAACTTTCCACTGACAATTGTTTGCAGTTGTGGATCAAGTCTACTTGTGGAAATTATCAGCAGCGACTTCAAATGCTCATCAGTTAATTTGGATCTGTAAATATTTTTTGTATATTTCATTTTGGAGAATGTTTTTCACTTAGATAAGTAGTGCCGAAAGTGGAAAAAATCCATTAGCAAATTTATACAACTGATCAAACTGACTCTTATAAAATTCCAGCAATGATGACTTTAAATATTTTTCTTTAAAAATATCACTACACTGTAAATCAATCGTTTCCATTTGAAGTTATGGGGCAAGGGTTTCTATATCGGCGTTAAAAGGATTTTGAAAAATCTTGATATCGTCTGCAATTGCATCAAAATCTGAAAAACGAGACTCAAAATTTATTTTTTAAGCACCCAAATCTACCGGAATTAGAGTCTCAGTTTGCTGACTGAATGTTTGGCATGTATGAAAACGCGTGATATATTTTTTGTTCAATTGAGATTGAAATAAAACAATTTTTTGTCGAAAGGACTTAATATGAGTGTATAAATCAGGCTGGTTTTCTCCTTGTAATTTTAAATTAAGATCATTCATCATTCATGTTTAGTTAAATCTGTATAAAATGATAACTTCGGTAACCACTCATTGTTTTGTAACGCAGCCAGAGGACGATTCCTTTCATTCAAGAAAATTTCGATTATTGCTCGGAGCTCAAAAAATCGCGTTAGACCTTTTCCGCAGCTAAGCCAGCGTACTGCAGTATAATATGGTAAGTTATTTTCTCCGATCTCTTCAATAAACTCCCGAAGTTGACGATGATTGAGCGCATGTGATGTGATATAATTGACAGCTGACATGACTGACTTTAAAGCTTCGGACATATCCAAGCACAAAGACTGTTGATGAATGATGCAACGTACGACCGCCATTTTCTACGGCCTTTGATACGAGAGCAACGACACTTTTATTTTTTCCACACATGTTTTTGCCACCACCAGTAGTGATACACTTCAAGTTTTTCCATTGAAGATTGTTTTTCTAAAAAGCATTTTCAACTCCTTTAAAAATATCTTCTCCAGTGGTCGTGCCGTGAATGCTATGAACGTCAAGAAGTCCTTCATACACTTCATAAAGGTCTTCATAATCTATCCCTCGAATAAAAAGTACCATCTGAGCAGTATCTGAGACATCTGTTGACTCATACAGGGGCAAAGAGAACCACTCTAAGTGTCGATTTTTGTCAGGCAATTGAGTTAATATATTTTCTGCAATATCATCTAATCTTCGATCACAGTGTTTGCTGACAAACTGATGTTTTTAACTAAATTAGCTTTTTCTGGACATATATCTTCTGCTGCTGCAATCATGCAATCCTTAATTAATTCGCCGTCAATAAATGGTTTCCCATGTTTCGCTATTGAATAAGCCACGCGGAAACTAGCACGAGTTGCTGCTTCTTGTTCAGCATTTACTTTCTTAAGCAACAATTGATGAGATTTTAACTCGCGTTGAAAGATTCACATTTTTCTGACCGTAGGCTTCCTGTAAATTTGAAGTAATTCTGAGAATGTTTAGTCTCATAATGACGTTTTATATTGTATTCTTTGAGGACTGATATTGTTTTATTGCAAATCATACACATTGCCTTATTGACTCAATCATGAATTATTGATATCCCCATTGCTCTTTAAATATTCCGCACTCACTATCTATCTTTCGTTTCTTTTTCATATTTATACAAATCCACACAAAAGGGATGTAACTTCAAATTAAAATAATGCCAATTAATACTATTAAGAGCAGTTGTTCTGGTGTAAACAAAATGCACTGGATTTATCTTTAAGGCACTTTTAATTAAATTAAACACTCACAATTAAACACACTGTATTTTCACTAAGAAACTACAGTCACAAAACACACTAGTCGCACTATATTTCGCTTTTCAGATCGCACTTGTCGCTCCGAATTCAAACTTTGGAATTGTCCAACTCTCGGTTGTCTCCCGTATTTGTACCACGCGTCCTCGGTACGTAGAACATATTCGAAAACCCTCGAAAGTGCTCGAATCTTCCAGACAAGCGATCACCCAGCAGAACTTTTCCAGAACATACCCAGGTGTACTATTCGCTACAAGATGGCGTTGTATACTTCGACTAACCAAGCATAATTGACTTTTTAACTTAACTTCTCTAGTCTGTGCAAGATGTCACTACTATACATTGAGCACGAACGTAAGTAGTCGTAACAATACGTAATACACAGCACGCTGCTATCTCCGCCGCAATGAAATGTCCTCGACACTTTCCCGTAAGTACCAGCCGAATTGCGAGACGAACGGAGTCCACCCCCGCGCCCTGCGCCATAGATATTTCACTCGCCGGCTAGAGCCTTACGAAAATTTGCGCGTAATGCAAACTACAGTATGTTGGTATGATGAGCTAGCTAGGTCTTGGACCTTGGGACATAGCAGAGGAGTAAGTGTGGCCCTTAGGCTAAAAAGTTTGGAGACCCCTGTGCTAGATGACTGATTTGCATCTGTTGGCTTGGAATTGGCTAGTTTTCTAAGTTCTTTAGAGATGCAGTTAAACCAGGCATTGGTAAGAGCTTCAATTAAATATATTTGTTGTCGGTTTTTCTTCGAAATGACGTTAGCTATTTTCGTGATGCGATTAAGATCGGGGGATTGTGTTGACCAATCCATTCTATCGACTTCATTGGTCGACATTTGAGATTAAAACTCTTTTGCTCTATGCCAATACGCATTGTCATCCTTTCTTTTTTTATTGACATCAATGAAATTTACATCTACTCTGAAAGAGTACTAAGTAAATGAGTTATTTGAGTGCAAGACATTGAAGGAGATAATCATCCATTGATGTTACTCCTGTATAATTATTTAACCTAATATATGTATAGGGATTTTGACTATTTTATTGCGTTTGTAAATTTGTTGGTCATGTTCTCATCAGTCTCCTTGGAATCTCTTCAGTTGAGAGCTGGACAACTAGCTCATTTTGATGTTCGTGAGTTTTTGAATAATAGTTGGAAGCCAGTCGGTGGATCGCATCTTGCACGAAGGGTACTTCCAAATCTTCGTGGATGGTTTGGTTACTCACATACCAGGGCGCGTCAATTAGTGAACGTAGGATCTTGAACTAAAAACGCTGGATAATGCTGATAGTGGATATCTTGGCGCATCCCCAGAGTTGAAGGCCGTTTGTCCATATTGGCTTTAATATGGTTTCATATAAAAGCAGTTTATTATTAATTGATAATGAAGATCTTCTACCAAGCAACAAATACATGTGTCTGAATTTTATGTTTAATTGCTGTTTTTTAATTTGTATGTGTTTTTTCCATGTTAATCTCTGGTCTAGATGGAGTCCTACGTATTTTTCTGCGTGATTCGCAGGTATGGGAGTGCCATCTATGTTGACCGGCGGACAAATGGTAGCTTTCGTAGTGAAAGTAACTTGGGTGAACTTGGTTTTGTTGACATTAATTCGCCATGGATTCAACCATTCACCAACGAGATTCAAGTCTTTTGGAGGCTTTCGGTGGCTATGTTTGGATCTTCGTGTACTGATAGAATGGCAGTATCGTCTGCGAAGGGGGCTATTAGAGTGTTTTCTGTCTCTGGTATGTCAGATGAAAACAGAAGATAAAGGATTGGCCCTAATACACTGCCCTGAGGGACTCCGGAATTGATGGGATAATAAGTGGAGAGCATATTTTTGTATTTGACTGAATAATAGCGGTCAGTTAGGTAAGGTTGTAGGATTAGATAATATGTACCGTCAAACGGGGTGAATCGGGACGATTTTTAGATATTTTTATTAATATTTTCTTGTAGAACTATCGAAAAAATTTAAAATTTAGGGGAAAGTGACCGCAGTTAATACAGCTTCTGAAATATGTATTGGATGACCTTCTGATTTGCATTGATTAATTAAAAAAAAATAAAATGTGGGGTGTCCCGATTGACCCCGCTTTGGGGCGAATCGGGACATCCTATTTAAAACCGTGCAATGTGCATGTCACCCCGCATCTGGGGTTAATTGGGACAAAAATAATTAAAAATATTTTTTTCATTGGTTTTTTGGGCTAAAAACATCAAAATACAACAAAGAAACATGAAAATAGCATTTATTTCAAAGTTTTAAGTTACAAACATGACTTTTTTACATTACAGCATTGATATCTAAATAAAAAACATTGCTCTATAAAAATTTATAACAAAAATATTTTTTATTCCTCTGTAGGAAACTAGAAAAAAAAACACACATTTTCTGGATTAACATGAAGGAACATAACATTAGATGTTATAAGATTTCAGCTTCATTTGCAAAGGAAACTCGTATCCTCCTCGTCGTAATTTATTTGGCTCAGGCAGTTTTCTCAATATTTGTTCCAA